>JAOEHI010000014.1:2110029-2121489 GCA_025447815.1 Percopsis transmontana
GGGGCGGTGGGCGGGGGGGGGGGGGGGGGGTGGGGGGGGGGGGGCGGGGGGGGGGGGGGGGGGGGCGGGGGGGCGCCCGCCGCCGCGGGCGGCCCCGGCGACACCAAGGCGCAAAGGTACTGAGATAGGAGAGTTGTATTCACTTTTGGAGTATATAAAGCCCGGTCAAGAACAAAGTTTGTATTTAGCCCCACAACACAGTACAGTAAGCTATGGCAGAGCACATGGCATATACAGGATTTAAAAAAAAAAATGCACCCGCTATTTCAGGATCTTTCATTTTCCTATTGAGAAGGGGCCAAGCCCTTCATGTTGCAGAGACTCTTAGTGGATCTAATTAGACATTATGATACTCTAGTTTAATGTATATTGCCAGAGCTGGAGAAGATGTTATTTTCTGGCTGGTCCACACAGTTAGGTCATACACAGGGGGCCCAATATTGGAACCCAAATGGACGCATGTGATTTTCAGACTCATTTACTTGTTTAAATAAACGATGTTCTAGTCTAGTCCATAAACCACCAATGGTCACACTTTATTTGTTTTCTACAAACAGACAAATATAGTACTTTAGCAAAGCACACAAACTGAGCAGCCAAACCTCAATTCACAAACGACAGTAACACGACTGGGCAGCCTGCCGACGGAAGATGAAAACTAGCAAGCGCAAATAGCAGCATGCACTCTTCAACAGCGCAGCAGGGCAGGATCATGGCACGTAGTCCTACAACCAAACAATATAAAATATATATATGCCCTACCTTAGGTAGTACGTCCATTGTGCTCCTCTCCTCTAGACTAAGGATAATATCCTTAAATATCCATAAATATTTCCTCAGAATCAGTGTTGTTTCACCAAACCCCACGTCACAGCAGGGAGACTACTAAACTTACCCTTGGCGCATCTACTCTCTTGATGTCAACTGGTTGATACAGGTTATTTAGTTATACCGCGTAGGCAATCTTGCATGCATACAAATATGTGCACTCTTAGAGCTGGGTCGGTACAGTAGCCTACGTATCGTGTTTCTGATTAGGTATATATCTCCAATCAAACATGTCAGTCAATGATGAAAGTCTCATCACACTTTCGCCGCTAATGTGGCTGAGTTGGGCTTTTGTCACGTGGTTGCCGTCTTGTTTGCATCACCTGATCATGTTTATCGACCCTCCCCGCGTCGATTAACTTTTTACGAAGGCCTATTCTTCGACGTTATGCTCCTTCTGGTAACTGTCATATGTCAGTTAGAATTTAGGGAGAGGAACAGAAGAGTAAACGAATGAAGATTTAGGGGGGCATATACAGTAGGTTACATACATGCATACAGTAGGTAGATAGATAGATAGATAGATAGATAGATAGATAGATAGATAGATAGATGTGTGTGTTTGCTGGGTTGGTTATGTGATGTCTTGCACATCCAACCAAAACAACACTTAAAGGGAATGGCTCCCTGTAAAAGTTCCATGTCATTAGCAGTATGTGATGAGGTCACACACCCTGATTTTGATGACAGTTAGTGGAAGGTTTGCCAGCAATTACACAGGTGTACAGACTGGGGAAGCAAGGATAAAATGATAAAAACAGACCTGTGCAATTTAACTCACATCAAAGGGGTGCACTTTGTTTGTTTTACCATGGTGAATACTGCACAGGAACCAAATGTCAGTGGAATTTTGATTATTTCTCAATCACGATCAGAGCTGAGACTGGATTGTTACATATCCTGTATGTAATTGCGGTAGTAATCATTACATACAGTATCTTATGGAAACAATTGAGTTCTGCTGTGACATTTACTATGAGCTAAAACGTTTTGGATTGGATTTAAATTGGTTTGAGTTTTATCATACTCTCTCATACTCTCTCTACTTTGATCAACAAGCCAACAGTGGTCTTTTCCATATCTCCACAACTCTCAAGACATTTGACTTTGTATTGTGTGTGGTGTCTACTTTTATATAGTATTGTTTTATTAGTAGTAGTGGTAGTAGGGCAACATTTATTTTGTGTAATGCCAAAGTTTTAACTTGTAAGCCACAATGTAAAGAACCTTACACGCTAATTATAGAATTATGTTAGAAAATCCACAAAATCCAGCCGGCTTGTTGATAAGCCTCTGACTATCATGATTATGGATCTTGCTAGTTATGTCAAGTGACTTTGAGTGACACATTTTGATTAATTTAGTGTGATTGACGAGCACTTACATCTGCATATAATGACAAACAGATGTGCTTGGACACTCACAGCCTGGAGCTCAGTCATGTACAGTACAGTATTTATCTCATGAGGCACTTGTTATTTTATTTTGCTGATTCATTCGCTTAAGCTTTTTTCTCAATTGTTTTTGAAGGGATGATTTGGATCAAGAGAAAGAAGACATTCCATAAGTTTTTATAAATGTGGTATTAAAAGCAGTTCACCACACAAATTTGTGTGTGGGGTTGTGATTCATGGGGATAGGTCTAGGCTAAACCTATGCAACATAAAGTCAGAATTTATATATCTATGGAAATAGAAATCCAGTCTTTTGACATCTGAAATTCCTTATTTATAAAATATTTTATCAAGTCATTTTATCCAAGAAAACACAGGAACACGTCTGTCAGCATTCATTTTTTCGAAAATATTTTGACAATGTTTATTATAAAAATATAAATGTTTCCACTACAAATCATTTTACATTAGTAGACAAGGCCATCTACATTTTCACACCCACAAACACACGCACAAACACACACGCACACACTCGCACACGGACACATAGGTCAATTTGGAGACAAAAAAGGAGTTTCTGAAAGGTGGTGTACAACAGTATTGCTCTTTCAAATTTCCCATGTTTATAAGTAAGTAGAAAATGAATCACATTTGAAGCATCACATAACTTATTGTCGCTAGAAAGAAAGAAAGACTTTGCAAAAACAATGCACTGTATAATGTTAACAATAAATAATAAGGTAATCATAATAGCTTTTTATTGTAGAAAAGAAAAAATGAAAGCTGACAAATATAATTCATAATAAGATAAAATATAATACAGAAGATTTTTGTCTTTTTAATTAAAAATGTTGCACAGAATTATTTTGTTGTTCATTCTTTTATACATACAAACATTTGTACAAAGAGGGATGTCCATGTACATATAGTGTGGGTCTGTAGCGCTAGTTGCTATCATTACAAGGTTTGTTTACATTATGTACATGCTAATTTGAACGCATAGCAGCAACAGCAGCATTCACAGGCAAACCCAGTGAACAGAGGACCGACTCACACTTAGAACTGGGCAGGGGTTTCTCAAAAGCGGCCAAAATCTTCCCTTCCTTAGGATTTGCAGAAACAAAATACCCCTGAAACACTCAAGTTCTCTTCATATGAGACTCTATTTAATCTAAAAAAAAACGCCATTGGAAGCAAAGTTCTGAACGGTGGTAAGCTAAGTGCTTGCACTTGATAGCAGCCTTGTGGTTTAATGTTAGCCTACAGCTTGACTAATCTGACAGCACAATGTTAAGTACCAAAATGCCAGTTCAGAAAAGCTGGCGCCGCATTGCAATGTGGGGACTGACTGCATTAAACAGAAGATCTCATCTTAGTACTGTATCGCTTTCGGGAAACCCCAGCCTGGACCAATACTGCGTTAAGACACTCTCAAAAACTAAACAGACCTATTCACTACCATCTACCGTTTTCCCATGCACAGACCCAAGTGTCCACAAAGGCATTAAAACTCAGCCTGGGCCAAACAATTGCGACCATAGTGGCTACAGTAGCACTGTCTCTCATTAATCTCATCTGTTTCTCACTTTCTCTTTCCTGCTATATCTTTTTTTTTAATCTCTCATTCTTCTTCCTCCTCTCTTTCTTAGAGACCTTTAATTCCTCCACCCCCCTGTATCCTCCATCCGTTTCTCCCCCAGTACAACTAATAGAATGGAGAAGGCATACATCCTGAGATTTCCATACAAAGGGGAATAGGGTTGAGGGGAACAGCACTGTCACCGCACAATGTCTTCCCATAAGTACACGTAAGACGTCCCCGTTATAAGGGAAGCGTTTGAAGCGTGACGTGGTCCCCTCGCCTTCAAAGCACACCTCTCGATGCACAGTGCACGCGACGAACCGATGGCTTGCGTTTTACGAGACGATGCAGCTGATTATCTTATTGCTTTATGTGACGTGTAACTGAACGCAAACGCTATAGGCTAGAGCTACGGAGTAAAATGGCTTATGGTTATTGTGTGGGTGCGTCCGTGCGGTAATACGAGTCCAGTTCTCCGATGAATAGGGGGCGACAGATGGAGCTAGTCGAAAATCAAGTCAAACTCTCATGCCTCATTCGTCCAGGAACAGGGGTCCGGCTGAGATGCTGCTATCTCCGTACAGTTCTACACAAAGTGTTTCCGCGCCCAAACACTGTCCCTTCTCTGCAGGCTGTAATGGGTCTGCCTGGAGGCGCCGGTGACCGCATTACAAAAAAGCAAAAGCCCTTTGAACCGGCAGAAAAGGGGTGGGCAGTGACAGGAACACTGGCACCGACGTCATTCATTCCTGGCCCCTGTGTTATTATCTCCGCCCTCCCCCCCTGCCCACCTACTTGTCTGTAAGGCATCTCAGTGTTCCAGGGATGGAGGGTCGTGGAGCCGGCTAGCTCGAGCTAGCCTGGAGGAGTCCGTTCGTTCGAATCCCTCCAGCCCCCTCGTTTCACTACCAGGAAGTGACATCATCTTTAAAAAATAAAAATAAAAAAAGGGGGCCCAACACACGGGCCCTCCTGCAGGATAACATCCCATAGTTCCTCCATTTGGACGTTGATGCAGAGCCACTGTTTGTCAGAGGGAGAGATTGTCCGCCAAAGTCTGCCCGACAAACTCCGGCCGGGGGGGGGGGGGGGTCTTTGTATTTGTCTTTGAGTTTTTTGTCGGTTGTCGGAGTTTAAACAGGAACCGGGCCGTTCTTGGTGTGAGACTCGAGGGCTTTGAGGCTGCTCACGATATTCTTCTGTGGGCCTACGATAGTCACCCCCACCTTCTTTAGATCCCTTTAATGGAGAGAGAGGGAGATAGAGGGAGCCAGGAGGAGACACAGACGGAGATGAAAATGGGAAGAGAGGAGGGAAAGCGTGCGTTAGCGTAGGATGTACAAAATAAACCCACACTCTGCCAGCGCTGCTCTGCTCTGTCTCGCCCCCTCCCCGCCCTTCTCTCCTTGCCTTTAGCTGTCAATCACAGAGGACCGCGTTTCCCAGAAGGCCGCAGGGCTGGAGCCCCCCCCCCCACCACCACCACCCCTACACACACACACACATACACTCCATCACTGACAAACGGGGAGCTGGGCCTATGGGGCTTTAGTGACAGCTACTATTATGACCCTGTCACCAGGAAACAATGGTATGCAAGGGCCTCTATGGCATAAAAGACCTAGTTGTCCTGCATGCGGTGCGGCTCACACTGAACTGTGTGTTTTGGAGGTGGGTAGCGGGGTAGACAGGCCCAGGCAAAGCAGAGCAGTACTGGTACAGCACTGGGAAATAACACTGTGATCTAGATGAATACATTAACTCCAGGAAAATTCCAAACAGCACTTAAACTGGAAATTGCATTCATCTATATTCCATCTATATGTAACATTTCATTAGGCAATGATTATTATTATCACATCACATGATGCATGCATGATAAACGTTCTTATGCAGTGGGAAGGCTTTTACAGACTTGTAACAGTCAGGTTTGATGATAAGAACCTCAGTTTAAAGCCACAAACAAAAGATGCAACACATCCGTACATATTTTAAGACCGACACATACACACACACACACACACACACACACAACTCACACCCAATGTAGGTGACTCTGTATACCACATGTGATTTGTCAGCTTTGCCTTCCTATTAAGATGTAGACGCATATTAGACTCTTATTATCATCATATTAGTAGAAGCGGTGGGTGTAGAGTTAAAAAACAATCACTTTCCCAGCTAGCTAGACCCTTCAGTGCACACTAATGAGGCAATACATTTGACATGTTCAGGGAGCTAATGTTATTCTTAAAAAAACAGATTGTTATTGTTTGGAAGCAAGCAAGTGGTTTAGTTTGCCAAGAGCAGCCAAGACAGCAGACATATAAAGATCTCTTCACTGTCCTGAAAGAGGCAGTGTTGAAAAAGAGATGAAAATTTTAAACACTGACAGGCCTGCACCCACGGCTGCCATATAAAGGGATAGTTCACTCAAATGAACGCATGGCTTTTCTTTTGGCACATTTAAACCAAACAGGTACCACTGAAGTACACTCACCTCAACAGCTAATTCCGTCTCAGTCTTAAACTTATTTGACTTTTAAGATACGTAAATTCCAATGCAGGAATTTTCAACTTCCTGCCATTTTTATTTTACTTGAATTATGGAAAATGTCTAGTTCAAAGTTCTAAGACCAAATGTGAGATTAATGACATAGACAAGGATTTTGTTTAAGGGTTTTAACAACTTAAGACTGCATAGACTACAGAGAGGCCATGCGACAGATTTCCTCAAACTATCCCTTTAATGGCTGGAGAGGTGAAAGCCCATCTGTGGTTCTGGAGGCTTCCAGCGCCTCCTGTTGTCCTCCACCCACCATCCAGAGCCCGAGGAGAAGGAGGAGGAGAAGGGCTGGCGTTAGAGGGTGGTGATCCCCATCGAAGGCTCCCATTCAGGGCAGGAAGCCGGAGTGATGTGGACCTCCGTCAGTACCACTCTACTGAGACAGAGCCAGGCCCAGCAGCGTTAACACACCGAGGTGATGCACGTCTATGTCTTTTAACTGACGCTAGTTCTAGTTAGTTGATTGACTGACTGATTTTCTTTTTAATCTCTCTAATGCTCTCTTAACGGCTCTAATGCACTTTTGAGCCTCTTTTGATACGTTCTTTGTGTCTATCATACTATACCACTTCCCATATCAGTTTAAAACCATAACAGCATCACCCTGAATTCACCCTGAAAACAAAACAAAATGCAATCAAATAGAAATGAATACAATTTGAGGCACAAATCGAATCACACTTAAAGGATATGGCTGGATAGTCATGAATGAAAAACAAACAGAACTAACATACACACACACACACACACAAACACACATTAAGAATTATGAATCTAGAGGTACGTCATCGTGATCCATCGCCACAATTATGATCCAGGGCACTTATCCATGGAATGCTGATTTATTCCAGCTTTAAAAATACTGTACATTCCACAAAACAATGTCCAACATTTACCCAGCACATTTGGCTTTCGATGTATTTACAATACTGTCTCTCTGTGGTTAATTTAGCTATGAGTATAGAGGCAACACTTGAGTCAACAATTCTCTATACACTACATTCCACAGAAAACAATCTCCCAACATTTACCGAGCACATTTGGGTTTAAAATTGAATTAGAATACTGTCTGTAGGTTAGATGTACGGTACAGCAGGTTCACTCAACTTTAATACCTGAACTCTTGTCAGATATTTTATGACCTGCATCTGGTTTCCCTGCGCAGGCAGACTCCTTGGTCCAGTCAACCCCGCCTACTCTTTTTCCAAAAATTGCCGACAAACGGCGGATGAATCAAGACGCAACAGCCGAGTTTGATTAGTTTAGCCTGATCTTTAGGAGGTCAAAGCACAGCTCGGGCTTTGTGCTGAATATCAAGGACTGGATTAGGGTCGAATCGACCAAACCAAAGCCTGGGCCCAGGCGGCTTGCCTTGTAGCTGAGCTGAGGGTACAGTATGTTAACGTCAGCCCTTGCTGGATTAAATACTGTAGTGATCTGATTTAGCATCTATACGAGAGGTATCAAAGAATCATATGTAATGATCCGGTTAGAGCGCTCGCACAGTATATTTCCGGTGTCTTTATGTCAATACAGAGTTCTCCACAAAGTCTGCGGCGCAAGCCTTTTTCTTACCGACAGCATATTGGCCGAGCAGGCTCTTTTCATTGATTAAACGTGGGCCTTGATTAAACGGCCGAGGAAAAAAGTGAGTTGGAAAATCGGTACCTCCTGTCCAAACACACGAGAACAATAGGAAAAGTAACAGAAAGAGAGGGAGAAGCACAAAGAGGCTAAGAAAGAGTCGTTTTTTTAATCATGCTCCTGTGCAAAACTGAAATTAACTGAGAAATTGAACGTGAGTGTGAGAGCCATGCCCTTCCATTATTTTCATGGAAATCATAACAATAAATAAACCACTAATGGACAGCATTTTTCCTCCCAAAAAATCTTCAAGCCCCCCCAATGGATTGTTACTTTGATCACACTGATTAGAAGTGTCCAATTATTTACCCTGTCAAATACCAGCTCAATTAACCACAAGAGCCACAGAGAGAAAAAGAGAGGGAACACGAGAGAGAAAGGGAGGGAACAAAAGAGAGAAAGGGAGGGAAAGAGAGAGAGAGAAAGAGAAAGAAAGAAAGAAACGGGGGCCAAAAATCTTGATAAATTCCTGAGCTGGTAAAATGAGATACAGTGACGCAAACACAAGGAACTTCCATAAAATTTTGACTAGATATAAATCCAACAATTCTGGAAGCTTTGTCTATTAAAGGATTATGTCGATTTTATTTGCAAGTGTGCAGACTCTACCCTGCTCTCTTCCATGGGCGAATCAGCCCACAATCCCTCTTTTCCACAGTGTGTGTATACATACTCTTAAAACCTTTACCACTCTGTTGGCAGGTCGTTACAGGGACTCTGTGCCAGCATGGGACTCTGTCCAGAGTCTCATCCACATACACTTACTCTAGACTAAAACCTTTACCAGCCAGGACAGCAGATGAGCTTGGCCCATTTATCTGATCCCTGTGGTCTGTTCCCATCTCCTCTTTATTGGTTCTGTCTTCTCCTTGTCTCTGTCTTCTCCCTTTCAACTTGAACTCTCCACTGCCCAGACAGTTCTTTCTTTCTTTCTTTCCCTCCTCCTTCCTTCCTTCATCTTTCTCTCTCTCTCTCTCTCTCTATTCCTCTAGCCCGCTGTGATGCTAGTTGTGCAACAGTGAAAGCGTGGCTAAAGTCCTGTCATTTTAAGTTACACTCAGCCACTGGACACCCACCTTTGGCAGATTAGAGAGACCCACAGCAGTGCCCCCACTGTAATGGCTATGCCTTTGTTAACTATACTTGGAGAGGGGGGGGGGAGAGAGAGAGAGAGACAGCGGGAGAGCAAGTCTTTCCACAGTAGTGGGGTACCATAAATTGAATACAGATCGATGACACTGCCATGTCAGGCACATGGCAGTGGAAAATATCTGTCTTAGAAGTTAGCCTACAGCCTTATACTGATAAAATACTGTTGATACCTCCATACAAGAATAGAAAACTCTCTAGAGCCATGACAACTAAAACAAACCTCCCTATAATGTCTACTTTTCACTTTTTGTGATTTGATAGTTCATTGGAAAGTGTCTATCTTTTTGTCTCAACTCCACACTGCAACAAAACAACTAGAGGTCATTCTATACTTATCATCATTTGTTGTGATTTCTGAAACATGGATGGCCTGCTATAGTTATAGCACAGCTTGTGGACACGTTGCGTGCATTACCCGTTTCACTGTTTACACCACATAACTGTGGTGTTTTATATGTTGAAGATACAATGTCAGTGTGAAATTCCAAAACAACCACATTTCTATGTTTCTGTGGTAAGTCAGGGCACAAGCGAGGTGCGTGTGTGTGTGTGTGTGTGTGTGTGTGTGTGTGCGCGCGCGTGTGTGTTTCTTACTCTGCAGAGGTCTTGGCCAGTGTGTCGCAGGAGCTGTAGCTGACACCAGAGAAGGCCTCCTTACAGGGCAACGTCCTCATACCATCCATCCAGTCACCCATAGTCCCTAGCGAGGGCATCTCTGAGCTGCTACGGTCCAGTAATAGGTTGGCTGGCCTGGGAGAGGAGAGGAGAGGAGAGGAGAGGAGAGGAGAGGAGAGGAGAGGAGAGGAGAAAAGAGAAGAGAAGAGAAGAGAAGAGGAGAGGAGAGGTTAAGTTTCATGTGTCCTAAAACATGTCTTATGTGTGCAGGTATTCAAAGCCGTATTCACAACAAGCAATACTAAGCAGTACTCATTGGAACGACTGCAAATACAAATGACAAACAAGTTCCAACAAATAAACTGCAGTGAAAGAGTAAAAAGACAAACGCGCTCCACAAAGTCATGCATGTCTACACACAGGTCCCCCAAAAGCAAACCTATATAGTACAGCACACACGTTCCCACAAACACGGGCCTTTGACGATTTTCCCAATGTGTCTGTTTCCACAAACCTGCCAGCTTATACAAGCTTTCGTGGAGCACAGGAAGAAATCAAACCATCAGGGAAAAAATTCAAACACCTCTGACATAGGCAAGATAAGGATTATTAGCAAAATCGGCATCGGTTTACACCCGGTGTCATTACTGTTTTTCTTACGATGCACACACAAGTGCGGCGTTACATTTGATTGGCTTTGACGGTTTCAATTGAATCAAATCCCATTAAAAGCAACGTGTTGGGCTTTGCAGCGCTCAGTCAATGGTACAGTGTGAAGGGAAGGCTCGAGGCGCTTGATCTGACGATCCTATTGTTGATGGCAGAGAGAGAGAGAGAGAGAGAGAGAGAGAGAGAGAGAGGGTGGAGGTATAGAAAGCTCAACTGTGGCTTTGAACCTGACTAACCAGAGGAAAACCAGGCCAGGTCAAATCAGGACTCCAGTAATAGTGAACTACCGGCAGCCAATGAATTGATGAGTCACCGCCACAGTGAGCGTGCGCGTTATTTGGCAGATGCCTGTGAGTGGCGTTATTCAAAGTGGGTCACACAGACGTCCTTGTACTGTAGGACACTGCACACCTGTTTGGAGGATCAGACACAGGCACCTGCTGCAATACACACACACACACACACACACCCTGGGGATTTCAGCCTTGCGGAGGCAGGCTGTATAGGACAGGGAAGTAGGGTGGCTCCCCCTAGAGAAAAGTAGTCATAGCTGAGTAAATAAAGCCATTAGGAAACCAGGGAGCCGACTGACGGCTGCCGAATCTGGATTGGTTTGCGTGAAAGCTACATTCAGTGACAGTTGTGGAAACGCAACTCAGAACAGTATCTGCTAGGCATCTGAGCATGATCAAACAAGAGATCATCAAACTAGCCAGCCGAACCGTCAACAGACAGCATACCCAGCTGAGAAAGGAGAGAGAGAGAGAGAAGAGAGAGAGAGAGAGAGAGAAATATATGTCAAATAGAGACACAAAAAAAGTAAATACAACCCAGAGAAGACAGCAGGCAGTTGAGTGCGTATTGTTGCAGAGATTGAGTCTTTTCCTGCGGGATCAGAGGTCTGTCAAAACCACTGAGGCCCACTCAGGGCCCCCAAGGACCCCCTGGAGACTCTGGTGTTTATGAGGAGAAGAGAGGAGTGTGTGTGTGTGTGTGTGTGTGTGTGTGGG
>JAOEHI010000014.1:2121589-2133502 GCA_025447815.1 Percopsis transmontana
GGGGGGGGGGGGGGGGGGGGGGGGGGGGGGGTGGGTGGGCGGGGGGGTGTGGGGCCGCGGGGGCCCGCGCCGGGGCCGCCGCCGCCCCCCCCCAATACATTCCTGTTCCTGTGGTTACCACCAGCTTTGAAGTACCAGTAACACCAGGGCCCAGGGTGACAGGCTAAGAGGCCCCCCCTCCACCAGGCTCCAGCAAGGCCCATAAAGAGAAAAGCAAACAGGCTTTCATAGCCTGAATGAAGGAGCCTTGCCCGGGCCCACAGCCAGCCGCTCTGGCCTTGGACCCGCAAGCCACCGACAGCACCAGGGACACACACACACACACACACACACGCCCGCAGGTTGGACTGGCATTTCCACCGCATTTCCGGGGCTTTCCACCTTGTGCCTCAGACCGTTATTGAAAAATACATTCCTAACTTACTTGTTAAATAAGAGTTAAATAAAAATACATAAATAAACATTAGCACCCGGCTTGCACAAAACGCACATACACAGACTACGCAAGACACTAATGTTTATTTACTACACATTTTGATTCATGCGGTTGTATTTTATGTAGCCTAGATGGATTTGATTCCATCATGACTGATGACCTTAAAATGTGCAACTATCAAGGCTCTAACCTTTCTCCTCTTACATCCTCCTCTCCTCCCCTGCCCTCTGCTTATCTATTCTCTCACTTAGCCAAAGAAATAATTGCCTTGTTGATAAGCTAATGAGACAATAGAGGAGGGTTAGCATGGAATGCTAATGCTTGTTGCTACATTTCTATACAGTAGCAGTCCATAAAGTGCCCATGCTGTGACTACACAGTGTGTGGAATGTCCCTGGATTGGAAAGTTAAGAGGATATGGTGTATGGTGGGTGCACCTTCATACACGCTATAGTTTATGTGAGCATGTCGGTGTGAGAACAGGACATTTGGAAAGACGTTACATAACAACCAAGAACAGTATCCCAGGCTCCCACTGCCACAGAATTCTGGTAGAAAAATACACTGAACAAAATATGTGGGGGAACACAAACAATGGCTAACTGGGAATAGAGAAGAGGGTGAGGCAAGGACAATTGTGATATCTAATAGTATATAGTATGCCTCAACTGAATTAAATATTTTACTGGTACTGTTTTTTTGCTGAACCCATAAAACCACCAAGAACCGATTCGTTTTTTTTTCTTGTTTTACATTCATGACAGGTCAGCTGGTAGCCTATTGGCTTATTATAAAAGCAATAAGGGAGTCAGCATTTCTATTTGTCAGTTAGCTTTGCCTTTCCCTCGGGATATTAAAGACTGTAGGCTAAAGTGATATTGATGTCGGATAGGAATGTGTGCTTCCCGTTCACAGTCTACGGGATATGGCCGGCAGCCCAGCGCGTAATGCGGGTTGACGGTGAGTGCCGGCGCAGACCGACGTGCAAAGTGCGTGGAACCACGCGCCTGAGTTCGGCGTTTAATATACATAAATAAATACAGTTCAAGCTCACGGCCAGAAGTGGCAGCACCAACCACCCCACGCTTACCCACAGGTGTCCGTAATGAGTGATTATCAGTGACTGTGGCCCGGTGTGCTGCAGGGGTGCGTTGGGGCGGATGGCTGCAGGCCGGTAGACCGCACGCCGGCGAGGTTCCACGGGACGGGAGGGGTGCCGTCCCTGGCTGCGCCCCCGGACGTAACAGCAGCAAGAATGTTTAACTTTAGAAATAGCAGCCTCACTGAGGTAGGTTTTAATAGTCACTATGGCAGAACAGCAGCTGTTTGTCCTAGAATCAGAATCAGAATATTAGTGGAATGTACTAATGCTACCAGTGAAATGATTGTATTGTTCATAATCACAAACTAATTGTTGGTGATTTTATATATAAAACAGACACACACACAATATCATATTATCAAACAAAAGTGAGTGTCAGACACACACAGACTTGCGTGGCAAAGAGAATGATCTATGATGTGTGTGTGTGTGTGTGTGTGTGTGTGTGTGTGTGTGTGTGTGGCTGTGTACAGTATGCGAACGCCAGCTAAATCGCTTTAGCCAGAGAGTGGGGAGTGACATGAAACATTCGGGCTACGGCGGTGGGCTTTCAACCGGCGGCCAAGACCGTGAGCTACCGGGGGCAGGAGGAGAGGGGAGGAAAGAAGGCAGGGGAGGAAGAGAGATGGTGGAAAATAAGAAATAAGAGTACTAGCTTTATTTTTGGAAACACTGATGCCAGCTTTACCATAGTTGATGGATAAAACACTATCTTGAATTATGGAGAAAAAAATATTTTACAGTGTACTATTACAGTTGATGCTTTTATGGTTTTATTTTTATGATTTTAGCTTTTTATCTTTTTTTATATTGATGCCTTTATCTTGCAGCACTTGAAGTGAGTTATAAACAAAATGTATTATTATTATTATACTATAATTATACGATACAAAGTGTAATGTCATCATAATGTACTGTATAAGCATTGCTACGATTTTCCATAAGTGGACATAATTAATTGATTAAAAAAATTGACCTGATAACATTAGCTATAAATCGAATAGAATAAAATAGCACTACCGAGTCTGTGAAAAGGGTAAAAGGTGAAAGCTCTTGGCTGGGTCTTTAACATGGCGTCTTTGTGTTTGCACAGACTGAACCTTAGTCTGTCAACTGTGTGTTCCAACTACACAATACAAACACACAAAGTCTTGCACTGTCCCTCAGAGGTCAGGCAGGATATTGAGTTCCGACCGAAAGGCATTTTCGCAAAGCACACAACAATCAACAATTATCTGTAGCCTGCCTACAGTATAGACGCATACATACGCAGCACACAGACACAGATTTTCCTTTTGGCAAAAATAAAGAGCCGCACAAAAGTTATATTTTTGTCTATGTGTGCATTTGTGTGTGTGTGTGTGTGTGTGTGTGTGTGTGTAGAGGGGGAACTTATGTGTGCATGCGATTGTAATAAGCGCTAAGAGGCTAGCAACTATGAGGATTGTGTGTCTTGATAAATCCACCAAGAATGTAAACCTGGGTCTCTCTGAGGTGCCAGAGAGCAGCTGCTAGCATGTGTGAAACATGCACACACACACACACACACACACACACACACATACAACATACATCCATGCACATGTGCTGGCACATAACCGTACACACGTACACACATACACACGCACACAGACATGGATTTGCTGTTTTAGGCTCAAATTAGGGCAGCAGGAATTTCACACTGATGGTAGATAGGAGAAGGTTCACCTGCTTCAGTCTGTTCTAATGACAGATGAAAGCCTGACTTGGCCACATTAGTTTAGCCCCCAAATTCTCTGTGGAAAGACTCAAGCCCACTCCCAAAACCCATTGTAAGCCAAACGATGACTGACACATTCATTCACAGCACAGAGTATGAAAAATTCCACATCCACTCTACGTCTACACAGACACACACAAACACACACAAACACACACAGACGTGATGACATTTTATGTTCTAGCGTGTAGAAATATGTGTGGCAATATACTGTATATGCCTTCCTGAGACATATGTAATGACAGGCTTGCATTGGGAGTGACACGCAACCATGCACACAAAGTGACAATTCACGTGCAAACACGTGCGCATGCATGGTGCCCCCTTGCCCAAGCCAAATGGAACTCAAATTGTGTTCTTTTGAAGGTGCCACTAAAGAAAGCATCCTCATGCACACAAGCAAGAAGATAAGTATGACAGTCAAACACAATGCCCAGTGTAGGCCTATAATAAAAGGCCTGATGCTCTCATGGTAATTTCATTTCCAAAGCCTCCTTGGCATCTATGAATTCAGCATGTGTGATTTATCCTCACAAAACAAAGCAACAATACATTTGTGTAATCATTCTCTGTAAATTGAGCTACTTATATTAGTAAAAAAAAAAACATATCTCATAACTTCTGGCAGTCTGGCACAACCTAATTGCTTCAGGTTCAACCAAAACAACCCCACTGGAAACACATTGTAATGCAAAACAACTGGCCCGCGCCCAGGAATTTCATTGGTCTGCTTGGTCTGAACTCAGACTTGTTGATTTTGGAGAAATAATAACAGATCTAAAATACACTATTTAAATTTGTTATATGACTCAAGATTTTGCAGAAAAAACATACAACTTGTGGAAACCAAGGTTTGGGCTGCAAGAAGCCTCTTTGAATCCACTTTTGGGTAAAAGCTAACCGATATCTTTATATCTTAGTGAAAGTTTAAAATGGAGCATGCCCACCGTAACAAAGCCTACTACACCTACTCAAAGTCAAGTGAAAATATTTAGTAAAGACTCTCCTTCAATATCCCAGAGAAAACACTTAAACCCGACTAAGGAACAAACCAGGCCCAAACGCCTCACAATATTCAACCCCAGGGGGTTCCGTTTTCACTCCTAGCGAGCTCTTTTTGTTTCCAGTGTTTATTTTATAATTTCATTTGTAATATCTTGATTTCAGTACAAAACAATACAAAAATTAGATAAAGTAATTATGCTAGCTTTGCGTCTGTAGGCTGACCTGTAGCGCCAGCACACTCATCTGTCCGTTAACACAAAGGGCCTGGAGAGCGCCGTGATGCAGGGGCCTAGACGGCTGCACCGGGGAGGAGGGGGGGGGAGCTTTTCTGGGGGCCTGTTGGTGCAGCTGTCTCCCTCCGCAGTAACACAAGACCTTATTAGAGTCCATTAGACCTCTCTGAAACTAATAAGAGATTGTCAAATACATCCAAACATTCACACAACTCACACAGACACACAGGAAGTGTCTGGGGTGGCGGGGTTTGGGGGGAGTGCTGTGGCGGGATTTGGGCCTGGCTGCCATTTGTCTATTGTGTACCCTTCTCTGCTCGCCGCGGGAAAACTTTCAAACTCCAGCATTTTGTTGTCACTTAAACTAGAAGCACACATTAGCCCACGCAATGCAAGCTACAGTACATGGCCTACGCCATAATAACACCTATTTCAATGCAGTTACAGCATCATTCGAAAGAAGAGTTTACAGATAGTAGATGTGGGGATCTTCCTCCGACAGCTGCGGCCGTGTATGTCTCCTGTCGTAAGGAGTGTGCAGGGGCCAGGGTCGGACCCCACAGCCCCAGGGAACGGGCTTCCCTCCCACCGGCAGCAGGGTCCTTGACCTGGGGGACCGTCTTTGATCTCTAATTAACACTAGGACACATGGACGCACGGACGCTGAGTGATTTAGGATCAAGGAGGAGCGAGTGGACAAGGAACCTGGCAGACGAGGTCGGCCCAGCGGAGAAGTGGGCAGGCAAACAGAACCAGGCTGCAACCAGGCGAGGCAGACATACTGAGACAGCGTGAAGCCCTAGGAACTTTCTCAAGGGGTAGGGGGGTCTCCAGAGACGCCCACGCTGCTCGCCGCAACAACACAAAAAAAGGTTTCACCGCCCGTGAGCGCCCACCGCCCTCCGCCCCTTTCATTTTTACCCTGTCAGCCCGTCTTCGCCGCCGCAGGTCTGAGCTTTCCACGCCTGATGAAGTGATAACAAAGTAGCTTGCTATCTAACCAAAGCAAGCTGCCCCCGCAGCCAAAGACCTGCTTCGCCAAATTGTGCGCGAGTGCATGGAAATACACATTTACAGAACCTAAAGCAGTGGTTCTCATCCGTTTTTGTCTTATGTATCCCCCACAGCCCTTTCAATATACTGTAGCTAATAAACTGGATATTTATAATTCTCTCTCCAAATGCCTCTTCCCATTCCCTTGATGCAAGAAAGTACAGTAACATCTGAAAAATATAAAAAATATAAATGCATTCTTGCATTGGTTGCATTCTGTGAACTCCCTTTCTGTTCTCCGGAGGTCACCGCAGACACCCTGGCATGTATGAGCTCACACACACAAGCACATTTAAGCTGAGGTTTCCTTGAGCATTAAAGGTTTTGGTCTGGATTGAGGCGCGAGAGGTTCTTCATCAGAAAACTTGGCAGTACCATAGAACACAGACGTGGACTGGTGTGAAGGACAGATATGCTTTCCGTTGACATTCCATGTGTCTCTGTATGGTGCGACAGAATTGCACATCGAGAAAAATGACGCACTTTAAGTAAACATATGACGCGTGTGCATGGAACTGATAAATACACAGATAGACCCGACACCCAGCTCCCACAAGAGATGACGACGACTAAGACAGCGGTCTAGGAGAAGGTGCAGTAGACATAACACAAGACAAAACACAAGACAAAACATGAAAAGCTGCTGAAAGTCAAAGTAGGCCTCTTACTTTGACAGGCGCTGCTTCTCTCCTCGTATCCCGGGTTGCACAGACACTTCCCTATTGGCACGAGCCACTCCCCCTCCGTGCTGCAGTACATGCGCGGAGGCTCCTCCTCCTTGGAGTGATTGACGCACGAGCCCTTGACCTCCACCAATGACTGGGAGTCCATGGGCACCGTGTCGGGGAACAAGGCCAGGTTCCTCACGGTGTACGGGCACTTCTTGAAGTAGACCCGCACCGACACGAGGGCCACGCAGGCCCCGACGTCCTGGAAGGCCAGGTAGAAGCCCTTCTTGGTCATGGGCCCCACCTCGCGCACCTCCGTGTTGAGCTTGAGGATGCGGTCGCCCAGGTCCATCTGGGTGAAGCTCTCGTCGGCCGCGATGGTGTCGATCTTGGTGAACAGGTGCTCCCGAAAGCGGCCGCCCAGGTCCTCGTCCGTCTCCTGGTACAGCAGGTTGAAGGTCTCCTTGCAGGTGCCCAGGACCAGGGGGATGGAGTTGCAGTCGCGCAGGGTGAACTTGAGCTCCACGTAGATCTTCTGCGCCGACCGCCGGGGGATCCAGTTGGTGCGCAGCCAGTTGTTCTGGCTGTACTCCATGACGTTGCACACCTGGAAGGTTCGTATGGGGGTGTAGTGCTCATCCACGCCACTGATCTCCTCCCACTGGAGGAGGAAAGGGGGGGCAGGCGGGAGAGGAAGACGAGAGGAGGTGGGGGGAGAGGGTGATGCCAAGAGGAGGTGTGATGGAAGGAAGGGAGAGGGCATAGAAAAGGGGCGACAGAAGAGAGAAATATAAAGTTATCTCCACCCATTAAACATCGCAGATAAATTATTTAGATCAAGTACACTCTGGCTGCATACTAAACATCCAACACTTAGGGTGAAAAATCACTGGCAGATTTTCTTTCACAGATTGCTCAAACTAATTAAAAGCAAACTTGCTGTCCCACGCAAAAAATTCTGGATCGAGGCTTTGTGGAAATATCACAGAGAGGAACTCTGAAGTGCGATTATCACCTCCATCTTCTACCCAAATGTGTTTGAGGTTTGCTTAATTGGGACTTCACAACCTCGCGGCGTGGTTTTTCACCCTACACAAGTAACATTACTGAACACACAGCATTTTCTAGACTTGAAAGGCCATAGTAGACTTGCTGCGAAACGTGCCGAAGAACAGACGAAAGTAAATGAATAAAATGTCAAGAGACGGAATGAGTTGGCTACACTAAACAGAAAGTCAACATGTACCAGGGATACTTAAGTCTTAATCTTACATTTTCCCTCCACTGGGAGAAAGCAGCGAATAGGAGAGGAGAAAAGAGAAGGGGGGGGGGGGGGGTAGTCATTCCTTTGATATCAACACAATGGGGGTGGAGCACAATGATCATGCACTTTGGCAGTGCGGTCCCTGGCCAATCAGCATTGAATCAGAGCAACGATGAATAGTCAAACACCTGAAACACTTGACTCATTGTGGATAAAGTGACAGTCATTAGAACGAATGGGTATAAATGGGAGACATTATTTTTCTTCCTTGGCTCGGTTCTGAATGGATGTGTAATGCCTTCGTGACACAGAGTAAGAGAGAGGGGGGGGGGGGGTGTTGACGCACACACACAATGGCAATAAAAGCACATGCATAAACCAACACACACCCAAATACGCACGCACACACACACACACACACACACACACACTATTCGTGCACACATGCATAGAGGTTCAAGAGATGTGAAGTGTTGCAGTCAGCGAAGCGGGCTTTCAGATGGATGGGGTGAAATGAATCATCAGTTGAAAGGCTTAGGTTTATAAAGAGTGTGTACTGTATTTGTGTGTCGTTGTTTGAGTGCCGATACGACTACGTACGCGTGTATGTCTAGCTGCATGCGTGTGTGTGCGCGCACGGGCGCTCGTGTGTGTGTGTGTGTGTGTGTGTGTGCTCGCACGGGCGTGCCTGTAAAGCACATGTATGAGATTCTCAGGAAGTAGCTCTGAAGTAGACTGAAGGATGGCCACTTGTGTTTCATCTCAGAGAAGGCTTAATGAAACACCCTCAAAGGAGAGGAGGAGTGCGCGCGCGAGAGAGAGAGAGCGAGAGAGAGAGAGAGAAAGAGAGAGAGAGAGAGAGAGAAAGAGAGACAGACAGAGGAGATGAGAGAGTCTCCGTCCTCACATGTCCTTTTGGCGTCACCTCATTCGCCAGCATGCTGTCACAGCCCTCTACAGGTTTCACAATAACAGCGCACCGAGCTAAATAGGGAACGCTCACCGTTAGGGGGCTAGGATATGGAGGTGCTGGGTCAACGAGGTCAATGAGGGGGTCCATGTTTCCGTCATTCGTCACGCATAAGTATGCGTTACTACAGCAGTCAACGGCTATACATAGGTATTGTCGCTCTGAGGGCGTTTTAAATAGAAGCTCAGCTTCGCTACATGGCTCATAATGATGGCCACTCCCCAGAGCAGAGGAACAAACTGAAAGGAGAAAATTGGCCAATTCTAATCAGATACAGAGGGATTACAGGAAAAGAACAGCTCTTCCACAACACGAAAGGAATAAAAGTCTTGGCGGGCAGCCAGTCCTAGCTCTTTCTCTCTCTCTCTCTCTCTCTCTCTCTCTCTCTCTCTCTAAGACTGGATATCGGATGATAGCCAATCAACACTTGCAGTAAAGAAACTCTAAATGGCACAGTTAGAAATAAAAACGGCCAGCGTAGATTATGTCTCCCCCTGTCACAACGCCAGTGTTTCGGTGTTTGAGCCAGTTAGTATTTCATTACCAAAGCCTCCTTAGAGCGCATCACGGAAAAGCAGCCTACTCTAGCAAAACGACTCTCTGCCTAGCCTGGAGGAGAGACGTCTGCGTGTGTGTGTGTCTGTGTGTGTGTGTGTGTGTGTGTGTGTGTGTGTGTGTGTGTGTGTGTGAGAGCGAGGGGGTCAACTGTAGCATTTATGTTGTTGTGTGCAGTAGGTATGTATTTGTATGTGTGTTCACAACCTTAAGACCCTTAACTCCCAGCTCCGATATAAGCAGGTGTGTGTGTGTGTGAGAGCGAGGGGGTCAACTGTAGCATTTATGTTGTTGTGTGCAGTAGGTATGTATTTGTATGTGTGTTCACAACCTTAAGACCCTTAACTCCCAGCTCCGATATAAGCAGGTGTGTGTGTGTGTGTGTGTGTGTGTGTGTGTGCAGCGGGGGTCCGTACTGTACCGTTATGTATTTCCATGCAGGGTGATGTGATGTAAGCTAACCTAAATTTAAAGTGACAGCCTATGATGGCCTCCTTTAGAAAAAAAAAGAACTCTTTGGGAGGAGGCTCAATACAAACACACAGGGGGTTCAAAATCAAACCCAGGTGCCTGCGCTTGTGCGTGTGTGTGTGTGTGCGTGTGTGTGTGTAAGAGAGAGAGAGAAATTGCGATTTGCTATCCGATTCCAAAGAGAACGAGTCCAGTCTATAAAGGCCTTGCCAAAGTAAATGAGACCCTCCTCTGTGACGCCAGAATCTCACTTGGGAGAACCGCATCCATTACAGTGAGATACCCTGCTGTACATGACATCATGACTGCTCACTCACTTCCTTAGGTCCCGTTAGGCCAGGCTCGCTCTCTCTCTCTCTCTCTCTCGACCCCTCTCTCTCTCTCTCTCTCTCTCTCTCTCTCTCTCTCTCTCTCTCTCTCTCTCTCTGTGTGTGTGTGTAATTGGTAGGCTGCTGCGACAGATGAGCTAGATTAACACATACTGTATTAGCCCCAGAAACGTCAAGGAGGGGTTTTAGGCACTCCCGCTGTGTGTGTTCTGCTAAATGGCTTGATTGTTTTGTGTAACTGTAGGTATGTGCATGTGTAAGAGAGAGTCACAGAGAGAGAGAGAGAGAGAGAGAGAGAGAGAGAGAGAGAGAGAGAGAGAGAGAGAGAGAGAGAGAGAGAGAGAGAACTGGTGGATGAAGAAAGTAGCAGTTGACGACAAAGGGTTCTACTGGCCTAGAGAGCCAGTGGACCCTGCACACACATACATGTGTGTACGGGCACACAAATGCTCTACTATAGGCCTCTCTCTCACGTAAGCACACACATACCTCCACACAGACACACACATACGGTACAGCTGGGGGTGTGTAAAGGGCCGGGCAGGCAGAGAGAGAGAGTGGGATAACATGAGATATGTTAACATTATAATGTGGCTCAGCGAGAGACTGCATTAGTAAGACGGGAGTTACATATCTTACAGCCCTTTGGTGCTATCGTATGACCATGGTACACGCGCGCGCACACACACACACACACATAATGCATCCACAGGCACACAAATACAAGTCTCTCTGTTTCTTACTCATCTCTCTGTATGAATTGCCTATGGGGTCCAAATTAAAGATCCGGTAACAGCTTCCCATTACTGGAGACACAGGCTTTTAACTGTGTATGTGTGTTTATATAAGTGTGTGTATGTGTCTGCGTGTGTGTGTGGGTGTGTGTGTGTGTGTGGATGGGGGTGTGTGTGTGTATGTGTGGGTGGGTGTGTGTGTGTGTGTGTGTGTGTGTGGGTGTGTGTGTGTGTGTGTGTGTGGGTGTGTGTGCAGACACAAATATTGGGGGGAAAAAAAACAGATTGGACACAGAAGAGAAGAGGAGAGAAGAGAAGAGAAGAGAGCATGTAGGGATGTTACCTCTCTCCCCCCGCCTTCTAATTGATATATAACGACACTGGGACCCTACATGTGACCTCCGCGACCTCTGACCCCCCCTCGGGGTCACAGCTGGTTGGGGGGGGGGGGCACGGCGGGGGGTGAAGGGGATAGGGTCACGGTGTGAACTTGGTGTCCCTCTCTGATCTGCCCTGTAGGTGTGTGAGCTGGCCGGGGGACAGTGTGGACGAGGTGGGACGTAACGTGAGCCCCCGTCCGAGACCTTACAACGACACGACCTCCCCAGGCATGTCTCAGAGGCCCCGAGACACAGCGCCGTAAAAAGGCACTTCAAACACACGCAGGGCAATGGGAGCCAACGGGACACATATGGGTCAATATGGAGGCCAGGAACGAAGCCACTGTATTCCGCATAGCAGTCAGGGACGCAGGAGTCGGATTTTTTTGTGGTAAGAAGTCGTCGATAAAACATGTTTGTGTATCACGCACAAACGCCGGTCCAACATCAGTGTTCTGCCGTCTGCTTAAAGTAGACAAATGTTATATTTTCTGGTACTAAACATACATATTTTAATTTAGAACAGTGATTAAAATAGCGACCAACATCTTAAAACTCTCTGAATGAAATGTATGGTGAACAAGGTGCTGTTTATGTTCTGGACGGTGTGTAGCCAAGATGTATTTTAGCGTTTATTCATCGTGCCATAGTATGGAAGGTGCCAGGTACCGGTCCGGTGTGTACAGTATAATCTGCGCTGGAGGCCGGAAGGTCAGCCGGGTGGGGAAAGCTGAGCTGTCATTGATCAGACTTGTGTCCAGTTAAGAAGCATCATGTTCGGCCGCATTAAGACACAAATCATGGTTTATCCCACTGTCCCTGCCAGGCCTGAAGCCGGGCGGGTTGGTGGGGGGGGGGGGGGGGGGGGGGGGGGGGGGGGTGGTATAAAACCCACCAAAACCCGGGGCGGGGGGGGGGGGCGGTGTTAGATTTGGTGGTGCTGATGGGGGGGGG
>JAOEHI010000014.1:2139485-2179117 GCA_025447815.1 Percopsis transmontana
GCGCGGGTCGCTCTCTCTCTCTCTCTCTCTCTCTCTCTCTCTGCTTTCTCTCTGTCTCTCTCTCTCTCTCTCTCTCTCTCTCTCTCTCTCTCTCTCTGCCGGTGCCCCCGTCGTCTTGCTGTGTGTGTGCGTGTGTATGTGTGTGTGTGTGTTTGGTGCTTTGACTCAGAGCTCCAGTGTTAGTCTGAGCTCAGAGAGAGAACGTTCCCTTCTTTACCAATCTGCCTACAGGTAATACAAACCTTTTACCTTACTGTTTGGCTGTGTGTGTATGTGTGTATGTGTGTGTGTGTGTATGTCCGTGTGCTTGTGTGTAAGAGAAAAAGAAAGTTTATTTATTCGTGTTTGTGTGTATTGCGACTAGACTGACCAGATGTCTAAATTAATGTGTGTGTGTGTGTGTGTTGCGTATTACGATGTATTCCGCACCACCTGGTGAAAGACAAGCTGTCATTTCAGTGTCTGGACTTTATTGTAATGAGTTAACACCTGAGTCAAGGTTGTGACAAGTGACAAGGTTATTTATTACCCGTTTTGTGTGTGTGTGTGTGTGTTTGTGTGTTGCTTGTCTCTGCATACATGCACCCTCCTTGAACCCATTCCTCCCGTAAAGGCTTCATTATGCGACGCAAATCAATATGTCTGGCACATATGCGCATGCGGGCTGTGTGTGTGTGTTTGTGCGCTTGTGAGTATATGTGGTACATGGGTAGGCAGGGTTGCCATGTTATTTTGGGTGTCCATGCGCATACTGTATATCTAGGCTGTTTGTGTGTATGTGTGTGTGTGTGTGTGTGTGGGTGTGTGTGTGTGTGTGTGTTGCATACGCACAATTCCTTTTGACATAAGAAAGACCCGAAAAAGTCCCGAAATAGCAAACAACAAATATCAAATCAACTGTAAACATGTTACATTTTAAAGCAACACACCCACTACTGACATTGTTTACAAAAGAGAGAGACAGAGAGAGAGAGACAGAGGGTTTTGTTACATTGTTTAAGGGGGAAATATCAGCCAGTATCAGCGTTTCTTTTCCTCTGAGATAGACAGAAATAGCCAGACACAAAATGTGTGTGTGTGTGTGTGTGTGTGTGTGTGTGTGTGTGTGTGTGTGTGTGTGTGTGTGTGTGTGTGTGTGTGTGTCTGAGACTGCTCATCAGGATTCAGGGTGCGTTTGGCAGCCAGACATGCAGGTGGGAGGGGCTCTTTGTCCTGTCATAAGTGAACCAGGCTCAGAGAGGGCTGCTTCTAGGCAGAGGGCTGGGGGAAGGACTAGGGCTGGCTGGGCTGATCAAAAGAAGCAGGACTGCTGTCTGGAAGCTGTCCCTACACCTCAGAGGGTCTGGCTGGGAGATGGGCTTAGAAAGTGGACCTCTAACACACACATAATTATGACAAATATAGACCCTTATCATTAAAACATGGGGTTACAGACACACTCGCATGCATGCAGAGCTGTTTCAACACTCGAATGTATTGCTTTTCCAGAAGATTTTAAAACATGTGCTGGCTCAATGGGACATGAGCACATAAGAGAGTTAAACAGGAGTGATGGCTTACTTAATGTAGACCCGGGTCGAAACATTGTGGATGTGCCTTGGGCATGTCAACCACGGACGCTGCAACAACATGTCTGTCAAGTCCCCCCATTAGCCACAGCAGGGCCTATGTCCTAAACTAACATATTAAAGCACGCTTAGGTACTGCTACTTGTTAATATGTATAACAACAAGAACTACCTAAAGCTGCTGTATGACAAAAATATATAAATATATATATTTAACATATATATATATATATAAATAACTATTTGAATCTACTGTCTACTTACTATAACTACTTAAATCTACAACACTGTTATACTTATACTAGAACTACTAAACAACCAATACAACTGAAATCTGAAGTCAAGAATACACATTCGGTCTTTGAGAACATCTATGTCGTGTTTACTTTCAAACAGCTATGTGTATTGCTTAATGCTAAAATAGTTGTCCCCCTTTATACTTCCACTGCAGAAATACTAAATATGCTTTAAATACTGTAAGTATACAAACTAGTTATTTTCAACTAACAATGTCACAAACATTTTTTGCGGGCGAAAATTGGATGTGTCAAGGTCCAAAACCCTCAGTGCTGAGGATGGCCACCTGAAAATATATGACGAATGATGAAGAAGAGACATTTTCAATTGCAGTGTGTGTGCTCATACTGTATATATAAATAAAGCCACTGGTTCCTCCACTGGTAGAGGAGCCGTGGTCTTGCAGGATGAGGTCACCCTCGGCCACAGCAAAGTCGTTTACATTGGGAAGGATTGCTCCATCCACGGCAACCTGGAAATCTAGGCAAAAATCTGAAAAGGATGGAAACATCCATTAAAATCTTTGTCCTGTTTAGACGGTCATGGCTCTATATAAATAGATGTGTACACACACACACACAGGATATTGTTTTTCTAGATGCTGATTTAGTTGTGTTTGTATCACATTCCTGCGTATCTATTAGCTGTTAGAACTTTATACACTCACACAAAAGTTCTTTATATTTAAGTAGAACCACAACAATTATGCACAATGTGCTGACATGTTTCAATGGTATTTGTTTATATTTGAAGGAATATTGAATTAAGACAAGCTACTGTGCTTTTAGTTGCAAACAAAGCAAGCAGAATAGCTAGAAGCTAGTCATTTTCTCTGTAATCAAATCCATAGTTTACAGGTAGAAATTTTCTAATAGCACTAACTCCCGCTTAGCAATCATTTCATGGTATATTGCGCTGGTGTTTATTTTCTATTCATCCAAGTATGTTTGTTAAAGCAATGGAAATGAACAAAGATGGGGGGGTGGGGGAGAAAGACCACAGAAGTTACTGTCAAAATTGAGTGGCAGTATATCAAGGCAAAGTGCAAGTACAGCCTTCCATACTCCATTAAGTTGTCAATGTGTTTGATGTTACCATGTCTAGGCCCTATTTTTCCCTGCTGGGAAGAAAGGAGTTCTGCCTGGAAGCATTAAATACTTAATACACCTCTGTTGCGCTCATCTGTTAAATGGAACTAGAGAAAATGGCTGATTTGAGTGGGTGAGTGGGGTGTAATGAGTGTGAGTGTGCGCATTTATGTGTGTCCTGTACATATGTGTGGTTTTGATTTCACGTGTGTGTGTGCGTGTGTGCGTGTGTTCATGTACATGTGTGGGTGACAATGGATTAAATATGGTTGTAGAGAAGCAGCACTGAAACAAAAGGATCAGCCTGCCAACCAATCCCATATGAGCACGGTGTTGCCATGTAAATGCAAAGGCCAAGGAAAGACTAGCTGGTAGATTAGCACAGCCTGCTAGACCATGGTTATTTATTCACGCAAAGAAAACTCAAGTCCACAGCGCAAGTCCAAGGCGCAAGTCGACCTAAGGTGTGGCCAATACTTTGTTGCTAAATTTGGGATGGCGGTAAGCGGGCATAATGGCGACGCAATGGCGGCACAGTTGTAAAAGGGTTGGATTAGAATGAATCAATTATCAGTAAGTGTGATGGGGGCTGTCTTCAATTATGGCCAATCAAATCAGCTCCCTTATAATTCCCTTTACCAACAGTCTCTCTGTCTCGGCGAACTACCAATTTCATAATCGACGGCGAAAGTCCAGACTGGCAGAATGCTTCTTTTGGGAGGAAACTGTCAAAACTGATGTCCTTGTTCGGGAGGTGCACAGTCGTCAAGTGTGTAAATATGGCACCTCTAATAAACCACCACGATACGCATGCATTTATTTAGTTTTGTGAGGTTAAGGACAGTAGTCATTAGTTAAATTATTCACAAAATAGGCCCACATAACATACACAAAAGTGGCATGTGTGAAGTCTCTGCTTAATGCACCTTAATGCACCTAAAGCCCGGAAACTACCACACAACATCTGCGTCCGCGCTGAGACGTGGTCTGACCAAACCAGAGATGCTAGCCCAATATTTGGCTTTATTTGACACTCTACTGCGCTCCCGCTGCCATTACGGCGCAAGCGATGTCTTGGCGTGCTGAGAAAGTAAACGTGCCAAGCGCCCAACCGCCCAACCAAATTTTAATTTGGTCTGCGTTAGCGCTACTGCTGGCCTTGCGTCGTCCGGAAACTAGATCCCTATGTGGCTGCAGTTATGGAACAATTGAAGCGGCCTTTCATCTTACCCCAAAGTTTAGCATGACTACAGGCAAATGAATGAGTGAATTCCAAATTGCTGCTTCGCTTCTTTAATCATTACTGTCATGTACTTTAAATGTGTGTGCGTGTGTGCGTGTGTGCGTGTGTGCGTGTGTGCGCGCAGAGCAAGTGTCAGCGCGGATCGTGCAGGAAGTGACAGCTGAGGCAGTGGCAGTGTTGAAAGGAGAACAGGAGAGTCAGGCAGACACAGCCAAGAGGCTGCCCTCAGGTATGCTACACACACACACACACACACACACACACACACACACACACACTCTTTCTTTTGCATGTGGCATGTGATGCCACAGCATTGATGTTGTTCAATCAATTTGAATATTTAGTTTGAGAAAGTTTTTATTGAACAGAAGAAAAAAAAAAAAAGTTTTTCAACAATTATTTTTTTATTTAAAAGGGACCAGTGCAGATGTGCAGTGACTCGAGCAAAAAATTAGGACATCATATTTCTTTCTTTACACTTTAATTTAATTACTGTTAAGACGTGTCTGTTGCTCTTATATTCTGTCTGTTCAATATATAAGATATGTTCTTTAGAGTCCTAAAAAATTATCTGGCTGTGTATTGTAAATTCACACTAGAAATAAGTACATTATTCAATATATCATCCTGTAAAGCCCACAAGGCTTGGTTAGGTACTTAATTGGTTTCCATTGCTAATCCATATATATAAGCATTCAAATATTCTACCATAGTTCCATCAACGTCAACGAAGGCTACTAAATCAAATCATAAAGCCAAGTGCGCTGCACTCGCTGTTAGCGGTTGAAAAACACATTCGTCATGGTGACTGCTCTGCACACCAATTGTGGCAGAATCAAACATGGCTCCTATGCATCCTATTGCGTCATTACACTACGTTATAATAATAATAATGATTCTATAGTCTTCCATTATTTATGGACATTTATACAGTACACTCCGTTTGTGGGCCATTATTTGAAAGGGTAATTATATTGCTGAAAGCTTAACTAAATATTCTTAACAGGAATTGTAACACTCAGTTATGTGGTTTCATTTCAAACCGGCAGATGTTTTTCAAGTGCATATGTTATTCTAAATTAGTCATCGATATGTCAGTAATTGAAGCTGATTCATCATGCTTTAACCAACTTTTTTGGTTGAGTTGTAACATTGATACGACAGAGCAGGCCCCTTTGTAGTCCTTTGGCATTGCTGTCAACCAAGCTGCTGTTACATAAAACAAGAAGCCAACCTGCATACTGAAAAGCATCAACCATGTATTTTTTCTTTTTTTTACCATAATAACAGTTCACTAAGGTTTCAGACTCCCTGGTGGGGTAGTTAGTCAGCAGAAAAAACACCCGATCATTGTATTCACTCAGCATTCTTGGGAGTTCACAGAACCTGTCAGAGGAGCTCAAAAGATTAGCCAGGGAATCAAGCAGGCAGCCGCTAGATGCCTAGCCTTCTAACAAACGCACACACGTACACACGCGGACACACGCACACACACACACACACACGCACACACGCACATACGCACACACACACACACACAATTATAGACAGAGTTTTGCTAGGCAATAGCCTTTTTCAAATACTCCTCTTCATAGTCTGTTTGGTATCATTCAAAGCTATGACCTTCCTGTCACAGTTGAGGTCATTTTGACAACACCTACTGTAAGTCAGAGCATCATAGAGCATATGGGGAGCATGTGGGCCAATGGTGGAGCATATACTCTTCCAATCCTCGCTGGTAGACCAACCACTGCAGTTTGAACCTGATGTCATTTATCAGGGAAGGGCACCTAGACCCAAAGTTATAAAAAACAACAGTACATGAGTTGCAGATGGAAAGGCTTTCATGTAAGTAGGCTGAATCATTGTTGTATCCTTCTATCAGTGATATCAATGGATATTTATTCATATGAAAAAGTAGAATGACTCGAATGACAACTGACTCATCTATTATATGCCCAAACATGAACCCGCATGGCAGAGGCCCTTGTTGTCGATCTCCCTCTCTCTCACTCTCTCTCTCTCTCTCTTTCTCTCTCTCTGCAGTTGAAGACACTACCAACTTGCCTCCCTCCCCCCCTCCATCTCCTGCTGCAGAACACTTTGGCCCGCTAGAGCAAGGTAGGGTCAACCCATGACAGACAACATGTGGAAGTGTGTGTGTGTGTGTGTGTGTGTGTGTGTGTGTGTGTGTGTGTGTGTGTGTGTGATTGTGTGTGGTTTCCTGTGAAACCATGTCTACCTTCCAGTATCTGGACTTGTGTGATTGGCTAAGCCGTCAGGTGGGTGGGTGGTTGTTAGCGACACACCGGAAAAGGGAACCGCCCGTCTCCGGGAGACAAGCCGCACATCATGGGCCGCTCCAGCGAAGCCTTCCCCTTTACACAGCTGCCAAAAACAGGAACATGTCTTCATTTTTCAACAATTCCATTTCTTTCTTTTAAAATTCTAACCCCCCTCCTCCTCATTATCTATGTGGAACGGAAAACAAAAAGACTTCATCGTCACCCAGCTTTCTATCCACAGAAAGAAAGACATCTCCAACCTGTTTGTGTATTTTTGTGTGTTTGGAATTGCACAATCCTTGCCCGCATGACCCCTTGTAGCAGCCAAAGACACCCTCCTTCCATCGTCCTTACCCACCAACCTTTCTATCTACCCTCCACACCTCGCTGTATTCCAAATACACGCTGCTCGGAGAGGCAGTTTAGACAACTCGTTTACTTCCTGTTATTTTCACATATTTTGTATTCATGTCCTTTCTGTTGGACGCTCTCTGTTAAGTCTGGCATGTCTAATCATTATGTTTTCCTGTCATCTCCCAGTGTCGGTCTGTCTATGTTGGGCTATGTCTTCCTATGTTTGCCTGTGTATATGTGTGTGTGTGTGTGTGTTGACTCTTCAAAACCTGAGGTGTTAGTCGAAAGAAGTCTGTAGGCTTGATTCATATATATCTTAAAGCGATAATGAACTTTTGTTAAACCCCTTCAACTTTATAGCTGTCCACATGCTGCTGTTCGGATTAAAGCAATTCCTTGTTTGCGGTATGCGATGAAAGGGAAATAGGGTTTATCATAAACATACTTCTAACAAGTATGCAAAGATGATAGATGTCTCTACTCGTGTGGTATGTGTTCTTAAGTTACACTGATATGGAAAACCAAACTGTTGTGGATCATTTAGGATACATTTCCAAAGATATACTGTATCTTAAATTGAACACTATAACAGTTCGATTTTTCACAACCGAGCATTTATTTCATCAGTGGGTAGGTCAGTGTGTGGATTTATATTGGATGTAGACTTATCGTATATTATATCAACTCCGAATTGAAGGTTTATAGTCGAGGGCCAAAAGTTCTTACTAAGTTTTACCAAAAGTTCACTGTCACGGTAATGTTCAGACACTAAAGATGCGATGGGAATTTGGAGCTTTCCTCTTCAGACACGGATTCCCATATCATCAGAGCATGGCTGGCTCCGAGCCTCAGTCACCTCTGCCCCCCCACGCCACCCCCCACCATCACCGTCTCCTGTCTGTCCTGTCCTGTCGTCTGCACTTCCTTCTTCCAGTCACCCTGTGTCTCTTTTCTCTCCTTTCCTCCTTCCTCTCTCCTCTCTCCGTTCTGTCTTTTGCGTAAAAAATCCCCCCCCCCTTTTTTCTTTTCTTTTCCCCCTCCCTCTTCCTCCTCCTCTCCTCCTCTCCGTCTATCTGTCTTCCGGTCCCGTGTGTCCAGAACCTTCCTGCAGTTGTTCTTCCTTGTGTGTGTCTTGTTTGTAGATGTAGGGGATGGGGAGGAGGCGGGCCCTCTCCGCTGCTTCCAAAATTCTCGGGAGCGGTGCAAGTTCCTCGCCCCCTCCATCTCTGTGTCCGTGCCCGAGGACGAGCCCTACCACTCCGACGAGGAGTACTATGAGCACCCCTTGTTCAGCCCAGAGTGGACCCACTCGGGCGCGCGCCCCGCAGGGCAGGCCGCGGCCTTTAGACAGCTCGACGGTGACCCGCGCTTGGGTCCTCTCCGCCGTCCATCCCTCCCTGCCTCCCCGCCCCGCTATCCTAGCCTCTCTCTCTCTCTCTCTCTCTCTCTCTCTCTCTCTCTCTCCCGCCCCCTTGTGTGTTTTGCCCTCTGCGCCCTCTTTTTCTGTGATTTGACCCCCTTCCCCTTCCCCCTCCCCCGCCTTTCCTCCGTTCCTTCGTCCGTCCGTCCGTCTAGCCATCCGTCCCTGTGTGTGTTCGTGTGTGTGTGTGTGTGTGTGTGTGTGTGTCCTTGTGTCGTACGTTCGCTCAGAATTCGGAGCACTTTCACCTGTGTCTGTCAATCACGTTATTTTTTTTCTCCTCCCCCCCCCCCCTTTCCTTTTTCTCAAACAAAGCCATTTGCCACCTGAGGTTGCTGATGATTTTGGCCCGCACAACGACAAAATACCTCAAAAATCGGGACGTTCACTTGGATTAGCTCAGTGCACATCGCATAAGAGATAACATTTAAGTTGTTGAGACATTGGTGGTGCCGATTACGGGACCGGACCTGAGGTCCAAATGGCTTTCACTGATATCACCATGATTTCCATGCCCATGGTCCTCTGTATCTGACATTTTCCAGAACAGTGTTTTGGTGCCGTTAACCCCTGACAACAGCCAACCTCCTTTTAGCACCCCGCTATTACCGGTCACCAAGGACCAAAGGTGGAATTTTGGTTCCACCTATGTACACACATACACACACACACACACACAGTGCATAGCCACATGTGTCAGCCCCAACACCAGTGCTTCTGAGCTCTTTAAAAGTAAATCTTCTATAGGGAGCCGAAGTCCCGCCCACATTTCCGGGCTTCTGTTTATATTCTGGGCTAATTGGGCATTCTCCACTGTATTTGCCAATACAATTTGAACACCTTGTTATTTTTAAGGCCGCTGTGCTTGTTTTCCAGCATTCAACAACTACACTTCCTGTTACTCTTTGACACTGTTACTCAGTGCACACACTGGCGTGTTTTACCCAGGACTGCAATCATCACTGTGTGCTTTGTCTTGTTTATTTTGGTTTATCATAACTCTTATAAATTTGTAGGCATTTTAACAATGGACTAAATAAATACTTTAATTATTTGCTGTGTTTACGAACAGCTAGTGTCCGGTGAGTGATGTTTATGTTGTGGCACCTGTGAATATGTGTTATTAGCAACCGCTACGGGAGATTTTGAACACAGATAGAACGCTTCTAGAACTAGCGTGTTCTGTTTAGTTCTGGAACAGAACACGCTAGTTGTAGTTTCACTTCGGCTCCCTATATCTGCCCCCTTCTTACACTAGCTCTTTTTTCATTCTTCTTTGTTGTTTTTAAAATAAATAGCAATCATTATAAAAAGCAATATACCTGTACATATGAATTGTCAAAACAAACTCGTAAAACTGATGAAAAACCAAGCACACACAACGTACATTTGTCGTGTATTTGTATAAACCAAAAGCTCTACGCCATCTTTTCCCAGAGCTGAAAGTGTCCCGCCGTAAACTGTGTTCCCATATAACCCAAGTCTGTGTTGCCTGTAGTCTTGATTTTTCCACCTGTCCTCCACTTTTTGTGAAGAAGAGACCATGGAGGCTCTTACAGCCGACTACGAGGAGGAGGTGGACGAGGAGGAGGAAGAGGAGGAGAGTGCCGAGGCAGCAGAGTTCGAGGCTGCTCTTGACGAGCAGCAGTGGAGTGGGGAGGAGCCTGAGCTGGACAGCCCCCCAGCTGAGCCCTTAGAGCAGGCAGAGTCTGTAGGCGAGGCCCAGGCTCCGGCCCTGGAGCAGGCCCAAGAAACTAGTGCTGTAACTGGTAGCCTTGAGGAGATAGAGAAGGAGGAGGAGGAAGAGCAGGAGGAGGAGGAGGCAGAGGGCGAGGAGAGTCTTGACCAAGGTGTGTCCTGCCCTCTGCTTTCCCAGGCTGCATGCGCCTTCATTGTTAAGACTCTCAGACAGGAAACTCATAAGCATATGACATGAGGTGGAATGGCAAATAACCCTCAATGCGCTCGGCTGAGGCTGCAAGGCAACACAGGCTTGTCGGTGAAAGGAGCCACATTCTAGTTTTCTTTGTATGCTACCTTTTGCGCTTGCGTTTTCAGTTTCTAGCTGCGGTCTTGGTGCCAGCCATATTTGTGTGATGAAGTTAAGTGTTGCTGGGCACACGAATGCCTGTTCTCAAAGTCTATATGTTCATTGACGTTCCATCATGCTTAAAAATTGCTTAGCGCTGGTCTGCCAATGCAATCAAGAAATGTGATTTAGACACACATAAATCATCATCTACTGTATGTACAGTGTACAGTGATTTCATTTTTCCAAGTGAATTTTGCCATAGTTTTAATATTAAAGCCCCTACAGACAACATCTGACTTTTATACAACCCCTTTACTCTTTTTAACACCTTTATTTGAAATGAAATCAAATTGGGTACAAACATACAACTAGATAGTAGTTGACAAATAACAGCTATTTTAACATTGGTCAAAGTGAATGTAAACTTCAGATTTGTGACATAAATCGATAATAATGCTGTATGCATACATATTGGCTTTATTGTGCAGATGCTCCAACCTGGAGAAACATAAAATTGTATAGTAAAAGCAAGGCTTCAAGGAGTATAATCTGAACAATCTGACATGTTTTGTATCACTGTATAATCTATGTTTAGCTCATTTAATGTAAAAATGCTTGTCTGGAGGGGCTTTACAAATTCGAACAATATTGAACATCCAAATATGTCAATCTCACAAATCTCAATTCACCTGTTTCCACAATGTGTACAGTATATGGCATTTCTTCATTCAGAACTTTAAGATTGGCCTTGTATTCTATAAATAGTGCTGTAATACCTAGTTCAACAATTGATATGTATTCGTTTATACATTCCAAATTCATTTGCTGGTCACAAACATGCAAATTCATATGTGTACTTTTTCAATCGAATCAATTCTTTGTTGTATCGTAAGAGAATGACAGAAATGCTATTTTTTGTTTTTTTAAGACATATGGATATCCATCCCGTCTATCATTGCTCAGTTTCCATAAATCAGCACCACAGTGTCCATGCCGGTTCCGTCATATTCCATAACATTGTCTGATTCATCTGATTTGGTGGACCCCATGATTCGCCGTCCCTCTTCAGTGATGGCTGTGTCATTGTGCTGTAAGTTTCCGAGGACAGCTTTGCCCGTATCTGTGATCGTGGCTTCCTAAATCCTTGGCTAAATATTATGTCAACAGACGCATGATATAGAGATACTCGTTTGTGGTCATTCAAACAGCCAACTTTGAGATGTGCTTTCAGCTTTGAAGATGGACGTGGACAAGCAAGGCAGTGAGAGGAGTGGTTCCATGAGCCCAGACAGCATTGGGTCGGAGAAACATCCAGAAGAGTTTTTTGAGGCCCCGATGCAGGGGTTCTTTGCCGGGGAACGTGTTGTGCCAGAGAGCCCCACCCCCATGGAAATGCCCTCCTTTGTTCCTCCCAATGTTCAAAACCAAGCCAAAGAACCTGTTAAGTCACTCAGTCTTCAGCCTACATATGGTGAGCCAATCACAGTTTCTGAAAAGCAGCCTTCAGTGGAGGTTGTTGAGTTCAGCAGTATCACTGCACCCTCCGATTTTTTGTCGATGGGGGTCAAGGTACAAGGAGGAGACTCAAATAGAGAGACAGGTGACAAATCTGGTATGTCGGCATATTTTGAAACATCTGCCGTAGTGGACAGCGATCCCCCACTGCATAGGGCTGAAGGTTATTATGAACTGAGCACAGTTGCAGAAGAGAAGAGCATTGCTGAACCCTCATCTGAGGAAGTTAGCTACAGCACACTTGCGCAGGCCCAAGATAAACCAGACATTATGAAGAGCCCAGCAGAGGACACCAGGACTTTCAAAGTTCCTGACAGGAGTAGTGAATGCAGGCTTTCCCCTGGAAAATTGGCTCTAGAGCAGAGAAGTTACTCGCTCAACATAACTATTGGAGCTATGGACCCAAGTGGCCAAGGAAAACCGAGAAACTTTTCCCCACTGGCTACAGACATCATGTCCTACACAAGTGGAAGTCTAGATGAATCTGCAGAGTATCTCCCAGTCACGACTCCTGCTGTTGAGAAGTCTCCACCCTTCCCTCCCCTTATTTTGGAGACTGCAGCCTCAGTCACTTCAGATTGTTCATCTCCTCCACAGAGCACGGAGCAAGCTACTAAATCGAGCCCTCAGTCAGAGTCCCCGGAATCCCCGCAACCACCAAAGTACACCTATAAAAATGGCACAGTGATGGCGCCAGACCTACCTGAGATGCTGGACCTTGCCGGGACACGTTCTAGGCTAACGTCAGAGAACACTGACCCAGAAATAATTCGAAGGAAGTCAGTTCCAACTGATGCTTCTGCCTTTAGCACCGACCCACTTGCTAGCCTGATTTCAGGAGAGCAGAGCCCTCTGGTTAAGAGTGATAGTCAGATGGAAGAGATGGGTTATTGTGTGTTTAGTGAATATTCAGGGCCAATGCCCTCCCCAGCGGATGTCCTCAGCCCCATGAACACCTCTGCGCAGGTATTCACCCCCTCTGTCCTGGAGGAAAAGGTGGCTGAGCAGGCCAGAAAATTAGCAGTCAGAGACACATCCCTCGAGGACCAGGGCCAGCCACCAGAAGATAGTGACATCACCAAGGAGACAGACAAAAAAACGACAGAGGGAACAGTTTCTACAGAAGACCTGGGCAAATTACCTACAGATGAGAAATTGAATAAGCCCGTTACGAAGTCTGAGGAGACACCATCTGGCCAGCCAGTTGAGTGCTTTGTCACACCAACTGTGACTGTCACCTTGGACGAAGGCGGTAGGTCGGGGAGCGAGGCTGAACGTCAGCTCAGTGGCGACGGATCAGCATCAGAAACTGAGATTGCGGATTACGAGCGAAAGATCCGTAAACTGGAAATGGAAGACAGGCCCCTCAGCGTGGAAGAGGAGCGAGAGCTCCAGGAGCTGAGGGAGAAAGTCAAGCTGGTGCACCAGGAAGCCTACGAGGAGGTGGATGCCGAAGATGCGTATCAGTTGACCGGCGTGGCCAAGGACCGCATCGCAAGGCCCATGAAGACTTCACCAGCCTCCTCCGTGGACAGCAACATTGATGATGATAAACTGCTTTCCCCTGTGCTCTCGCCGGCCAAGCTAAAACACATAGAGGGCTATGGCTCCCCCAAAAGGGCAGCCTCCCTTGTGTCTGGAATTAGCAAGGAAGAGAAGGAGAGGGATGAAGCAGAGAGCAAATTGCAAGAAGCAAAAAAGAAGGAAGAGCAAGAAAAGATAGACAGAGAAATAAAAGAGACAGAAGAGAGGGAGCAAAGGGAGAAAGAGGAGTGTGAGAGGAAAGAGGCAGAGGTGAAAATCAGGGAGGAGGAGGAGAGGAAGGAGAGGGAAGTCAGAGAGAAGGACGAGAAGGAGAAAAAAGAGAAGGAAGTGAGAGAGAAGGAAGAGAAAGAGAAACTAGAGAGGGAAATTAAGGAGAAAGAGGAGAATGAAAAGAGGGAGCGAGAGAAACAGGAAAAGATAGCAAGAGAGGAGAAAGAGAAGGCCGAAAAGGAGAAAAAAGAGAGGGAAGTGAAAGAAAAGGAAGAGAAGGAAAAGCTTGAAAAGGAAAGGGAAGAGAAAGAGAAAATAGAGAAAGAAGAAAAAGAGAAGAAAGAAATGGCAGAGAAAGAGAAGGCTAAGCAGGCAGAGGTAGTGGAGGCAGATAAGAAGATGCCAGACCCTATTTCAAAGCCTAAAGCCACTGCAGAAGACGTAGTTGTTACAGACACATCCAGGCCACCGGGGAAAACCATGACTGCGGAGAAAGATCTGGAAAAACCCACAGAGAAGGAGTCGGGTCAAGTCGAGGAGGAGGAGGAGGAGGAGAAGGTAGTTGAAGTCCATGAGGCAGTGGATGGTGCAGTGGCCGGGGCAGTAGTGCTCAAGGAGATTGCCGAACCTCGCGCCGCTATCGAATCAGTGGTGACGGTCGAAGACGACTTCATCACTGTGGTCCAGACCATCGATGAAGGAGAGGAGCCAGGACACAGCGTTCGCTTCTCGGCTCCACCAGATGGCGAGGCACTTCACACTGCTGTTCAGAAAGAGGAGGAAGAGGAGGTAGAGGAGGAGTCGGTGGAGTTGGCCCAGGAAGCTGAGATGGAGGCCGCCAGTTTGGAGGAAGTGTCTGATGTCCCTGAAGCTCCAGAGCCCATGGCCTCCCCAGAGAAGGAGGTCCAGACCACAGATATCGAGGGCCAGACAGAGAGTTATGACCGAGATGAAACCACCATGGATGACTCCATCCTGGACAGCTCCTGGATTGATACTCAAGGTGAGCTCTGTTTTCTTAGCTGTTGGTTTATGCACTGCTTTCTTACTTTTCATTGTACATTTACTTTCCTTAATTACATTTAAGTACATCCTTTGTTTGCTCCTTTTTTTCTATTCCTGCCTTCTTTCCTTTCTTCCTTCGTTAAATGTATGATGTTCTCTTTATAACTTAATTCAGTGTCTCATCTATACAGTAGATCCCTCTTTTTAAAACAAAATTAAAAACATGGTTACATCAAGTAACCTTGTTTTCATGCCCTGTGTTGCTTTTCAGGAGACGATGATAAGAGCATGGCCACAGAGCGGATTGAACCTCTGCCCAAGGTGTTCAGTTCAGTCAAGAAGCATGCTGTAGCCCAGGAGAAGCAGCAGGCCAAGCCAGACAAACCGGAGAAGCCATCCAAACCAAAGGCTAAAGAAGGCAGGGCAAAAGGGCGGATCTCCACGCCAGAACGCAAGCTGGTCCGCAAAGAACCTGTTTACATCCCTAGAGAGGAAGTCAAGAAGAAAAAAGGTTAACTTTTTCTCATTTGTGCCTCTTGTTTTTTGTTGTTGTGTAATATTGTCTTGATATGTTTTTGGCAATAATTCTTACTGGTATTATTTGTCTATGTTTTGTCGGTGTAATGTACTGCTTATCAGAATGATCTCTTCTCTTCTCATTCCGTTCCATGATGTAGCTGTGATAAAAAAGAATGAGCTGACCAAGAAAACTGAGGTCCAGACTCGCTCCCCGTCTAGGAGGAGTGTGACGAAACCAGCTGTCCGCCAGACCCGCACGGCCCAGCACCACTCTTGCCCCCGGCGAAGAGGAACAGGTGATGCAGCACCTTGTCCCGCCACATGGGGTGCTGTCTGTGACAAATATTTTTCACTGTCGACTTCCATTTTGTTTTGTGTTTTTGGCGTCCATCTTGTTTTATCAGTTGATATCATGTTTGTGTATATTTGCATTTGTTCGCAAATAAAAATGAACTGCCTTTACATTTTTCTCTTTATTTGCACAGTTTCATATACATTTTATGTGTTTTTCATTTTTATATTATGAACTGATTTTATGTTCTGGGCTCTCTTCGGCCCTAATGCTATCATGTCACTTTAATTTGAATTTCTGCAACATTTACTTTTGCTTATGTGTCAAATCGCTGTCCACGAGACTGTCAGACTTGACTGTGGTATAATTGTGACATTTGTATAAAAGCCCTTTAATGAAAAACAGTTTTCTCTCCTTAGCATTTCCCAGAGTCATAGCGCCACTTGAGTTTTTCCTGGTTTATCACAGGGGTTGCCAGGCAACTAGTGGCCTGCAGTTTTGTTCGTGGGACCTGATTGTGTAAAGACTGCCCTGTACTTATCAGTCAAATAGGCAGTTCACACTTCATGCTATACCCCTTGTGGATAGAATTCTGTGTCAATGACGATGAAAGCTCAGCGGCTACAGCACTGCCCCAATTAGAGTGGGTTTCCTTACATAATACTGTACTAAATCCCCCATTCTATGTGATATTCTGCCAGATCTTTGTAGAATAGAGCTTTCTCTTGCTCTTGCAGGGCAGCATCCTATCGAGTATACAATTTGTCATATAGATTATTCTTAGCAAACCAGGTTTGCACATATTTTCACGCACATTATTTTCAGATAAAATGAAAAGACTGTCTGTGTGGGTTTATGTTTGAGTGGAGATGCAGTGTTTTTGAAGACGTGCAAGAGAGAAAACAGACTTTTTCAACCGTGACCTTAAAATAGCCTACTACCGAAGACTGGTAACCTGTAAACAATAATGTTAATTCACACTTAACAACATGTATACCTCCACACAAATCCTTACATGCTGATGAAACCGCTTCTCATGTTGAAGTTGGATGAAGTTTTGATGCAAAAATAGGATATACTAACAAAATAGCCAGTTGTCCTGTTCTAACAGGTGCAACAAATTCAACATAGGTGAGACTAATCAAGTGTCTATGTGTATATGTATGGTGTACACACCCAGTCCACCACCTGTGTGGACAGGTCTTTAAAAGATGTGTGACGTAGCATGTAACCAACTGTTAAAATGTAGACTGTGAAAAAGAGTGCTATTATTTGACCTTGACAGATATTACAGTCTGTCCGTCTTACTCTCTCTCTCTCTCTGTTTTTCTCTCCCACTCTCTCTCTCTCTCTCTCTCTCTCTCTCTCTCTCTCTCTCTCTCTCTCTCTTACTCCTTCTCTCTCCATCCCTCAGGGCAAGCATTAGACGGCCGTCACCCCCTCAGTGTTGCCAGACAATCCCTTGACAGAGCCTCAGTGAGTACTCTCCCAGCAGTACAGTCACATCTAACCATGTGGCTCCCATGGCAAACCGCTCAGAGAAATACCATAATGAGACAGCGAGAGAAACAGTAAAAACCCTAGAAATTAGTCAGAGAGGCCCGAGATCAAAGGCCTTTTATTTCCCTCTTGTGAAAGCAAGGCGGGCTTCGGCAAGGCTGCAGATGTACGTGTTCAAATAACCGCAGTTCACGTTTGTCCATGACACCCCTATTCTCTGCATAAAACAAAAGGCCTTGTTGTTAATTTTACATCAAGTCAAACACTGTAAAATGCACCTCTGTATTAAGGCTTCATTAAAACAATCGTAAATAGATCAGACAAAGGGTTTAAAACAAGACATACAGTATACATTCTACCGGAATTGCAATTCTACTGATGAAATAAATAATAACAACATAACATACAAATGAAAGCACAAGGTTGCGGAGAACGCGTCGGATTACCAACACAGCAGGTGCTTTTTCCAATGAAGAAATATCAGTGTAGGCGTATCTTATGTGGCTTTATGATAATAAAAAAAGAAACATTGTTGGTTTGTTTAACTGTTTTCGATGCAGTGGATTTAGGTATCCAAATCAGTGATACATAGAGAGTTTAAGTGGGTGTTGAATCACTATATGACATTTCTGCAGCAGCTGTGGTTGTGACTCCACTTTCCTCCTCCTCTGCGATAATGACAGTTATTCTATGGAGAAAACCGCATTGCCGGGAATATCCTAAATGTCATGTCACCACTGTATACTGTAAGTGCAGTCTGCCACTTTGTGCTTTGATTGCACACAGTAATTAGCGGAGGTTGATTCCCATTTATGCTCCATTTATGCAGTCTTCCAAAACATCTGCCGCTGTGTCTTTTTTTTTTCGTTGTTTTTTATCTTTCTTTAAACAGCTGATTGGAGGCAAATTTATGTCTTGCATGAGCATGGTAAATGGTCTTTTCCACATTCCATCATTTAGGCATGGCATTTTAATGGATGTAATATTATTTTGAGTGTTATTTTGGTTTTCAAGTTATTACACACAGTTGACTAGAAGTGAAATGATGTCTTGCATGTCATTTGTTATTTTGACATGTCAAATGATCATTGTGCATGAGTTTTGCATTGTTAGACACATCTTACAAGACACAGGATCTTGTATTTATCCATCTGTGACATGAAGGATAAATCAGATCCTGTGTTTTCAGGATGTTGTTAAATCACTTTTATTTTCATAATTTTGTCTGTGTGTGTGTGTGTGTGTGTGCATGTGTCATCTCTGCACCAACCCAGTGCCATGCCTGTCGTTTGCCACTTACAAAGATCCCCATCTCTATATCACGCCTTCCTACTGCCTCGGGCCTCCTTCTTCCACGGCCAGGCTCCGCCTCCTCCTACCACTCACTGGCGGAGGAGTTAGATAGGCCCCGCCCTTCCTCAACCGAGCCTCGTGACTCGTCGGTATTACACAGACTCTCGGGCAAGGTAGGTAAAGGGCAGAGCTGAGCAACACTCTTTGTAGCTGGGAGCAAAGCAGGCAGTACATCAGTCATTTTCCCTCTTCAGCTATAAGCCCAGGGCTAAGCCTCCTGCTCACAAATGTGATTGTGAATTTGTTTCATACTTGTGAATTTGTGTTTGTGTGTTTGCTTCCGCGTGTCTGTCACAGGACGGTGGGTCGCGGAGCCCCGAGAAGACGTCTCTGCCACGGCCCGCCTCCATCCTGAGTCGTCGTGGCAACCACGAACAAGAGGAGAGTTCCACCTCCATAACCAGCTCGGGCTCCACAGCTCCACGCAGACCAACATGTAGGCCATGTGTAGACATATAAACAAAGTCAACAAGTCAGATATCCCCGCGCGATCGCCCCTGTTCACAGACGTAGTCATAGTGGGGAAAACACAGCTGCAGCTGATAATAGTAATCAATATGGGTGTGCCAATTAGCAAGCATTTCCAAAAGGCTTGACTAACTGTCAGTGCTTTCTCATTGGCACACCTAAATCAAACATAGCCTTTATTTATTCTAGCTGCAGCTCCATTATTTGGTTGGAATATTAGTAATTTCTCGAATTTTGCGACGATAGTTGTTGGTCATGGTAAGATCAACAAGTCTTCTTGATGTTAACCTAATTTAGTCCTCTAGTCCTACTTCCTGTAAGAATACTTATTACTCAGCAACTACTCAGTATTACTACTAAAAATACTATTTAGAATCATGCTTAATTATTTCCTAGTTAGAATGAAAGTTTCATAGGTACAGAAACTGTCTACAGAGACAACACAAGTAGGTTTATTCAGCCAAAACCATTTAAAGCACCTGAGGGTTTACAGGGCCTTTATCAGTTTTGGGAATAAACATAATTTCCAGGCGAGACAGGAAGAATGTTCATTGCAGAAAGTTCAATATGTAGACTCAACTTCCATACCTAGAACATACTGTGCCTAGAAATAGAGGGTGAACATTATATGTTCCAATAAAGTAATGCAGTGACTATATGGCAAAATCTAAAAGAAAATAAGCACTTTTCATAGTGCATAATAGTGAATAATGTAGCAGATCTTTTAAGGAAATATCTATAAAAAAAAGGTAAATTATTAACTTCTTAATGGAAAAAGCAGACCTTGAATATGAAGTGTCTCTGCCTATTTTAAACTGCCTGTCATGCGTTTGGTACGCATATACAGTATATACTAAAGCAGCGCGGAGCTTTGCGTCTCCCTCACCAAGGATTTCTGACTGCCTTCTTCACGCCTTGCCTGTTCTTGTCCCTGATCTGCCATCTCTGTTTCCGTCCCTGTCTTCCTCTGTCATTATCTACCCTTCCTTTCTCTTACCAGCTCCACATTTCTCTGACAGACTGTTGGGTCTAACATGGCGTTTGCAGGAGCTCAACGTGTGTTACCGCAAACATTTGCTTTCCTGTGTTAATTGACTTTGTTTACATAGTTTACATGTTACATGTTTTACATATTCTGAATAATTCTAGAAGAGTATGTGTGCATATAAACATAGTCATTCTCTCCTATTCGCCTTGTTTTTGGAGTCAGATGTCACAAACTATTTGTTTTGAGACACCTAGCCTTAGCTATATGTTAACTATTATGTTATTATATATATGCCTAATACACATTAAATGTCAAGTCTGTGCCACATACATGAATATTTAACCAATGGGAGGAGGCAATAATTGATAATGTTAATAATTAAAAAGGTATTTTCTCCCGGTGTTTTAAAACGAAAATCCCCACTCAAATGCTATTCTTGAGTTTCGAAAATAAGATGAATAACCTGCTCGTTTTGTCCTTTTCTGCTCTCTGTGTGAATCCTGAACTTTTACTTCCCTTTTTGTGTCCCTCATAGCGTTCCGCTCTGAGATGAGGGCAGAACACAGGACAGGACGCACTCATAGTATGACAGGTAGAAAGGATTGTCCCTGTCTTGTTCCTGCTAATTAGTCTTAATGTGTCATTCGTGGTTGTCTTTGATTGTTAATACGCAGAGAGACCCTGCTCTATTGCCGATACTGTTCCATGTGCAGCACAGATAAGTTGGGTTTTATTTGATACTGCGTTGCTTATAAAGGCTTCATTAGGCCTTCAACAAGGCCCCTACAAGCAGTATGTTTTAACCCGTGTCTGTTTTTAATCAAATTATTACAAATATCAAAATACTTTCACTGTTTATCATAATGTCACTACACCAGTAACTCCTCTCATTGACCATTTACCTGTGAGTGTCTCATGACTTTCATACGACCCCCTTGTAGTGTACATTTTAGAACATCCTCAGACCTCAGTCACTTCTCAGACATCAGACAACACTCATTCCTCAGACTAAATAGCTTTAGGTCTCATTGAATGTCAAGTCTAAGGTCTCCTAAAATTAGGCATCAGACCAAACAGCCTCAAAAATGCATCTAGGTCAAAAACAGCCTCAGACAAAGCGACATTAAAGTCTACGGTATCATACATTAGGAGATCAGGCGATATGCTACGACACGCTATGCTACGACACGTTCAATGTCCGAAAGACATTGAACCTCCGTGTTGACTCCCAGTTGGTCTAGCGGTGCATTATGTGCATTGGGAACGGGCTAAAAGCTCGCTGTAGTGGCGCTCTGTGGAGTCTGTTTAGGGACAGTCTGAAATGTTTTAATTTGTTCTACTCATCTAAGGCCCCTACACAAGGCACACAACGTTCGACTAGTATTTTATAATTTTATAATAATTTAATATTCATATAACTCATGTTTGTTAACTGTCTAGTCACGGCACGTAACGCTTTTGCTCGAACGTCTGGGACTCAATACTAATAATATCCAATACCTTTCTAATTTCACTTCGGTTTAATGTCGTTTTGTCTGAGGCTTTTTTTGTGAGACCTGACCTACTGTATGCTCTTTTTTTCTTCGAGAGCTGATGAATTTTTGTCTGAGGCCGTCTGGTCTGATGCCTTTCGCCTGATGGCTTTTCGACTGAGGCCGTTTTGCCTGGTGCCCAATTGTACTAGACCTTAGACTCGACAATGTTTTTTCATGTGATCTGAAGCCATTTAGTCGGAGGAACGACGCTATATTTTCTGATATCAGTGAACTGACGCTGTGGTCTGAAAGATTTCCTAAAATGTACACCGTACCCCCTCCTCCGGCTACAGAGTCGTTCCGCTCTCGCTCGGCTCGCAGCGGCCACTCCACGCCCCGTACCCCGGGCTCCACAGCCATGACGCCGGGGACCCCGCCCAGCTTCTGCTCCTCCTCGCGGACCCCCGGGACCCCACGGTCCCTCAGTTTGATTTCCCAGGAGAGGAAGGTGGCTGTGGTTCGCACCCCGCCCAAGTCCCCCGCCACCACCCCCAAGCAGCTTCGCATCGTCAACCAGCCCCTGCCCGACTTCAAGAACATTAAGTCCAAGATCGGCTCCACGGAGAATATTAAGTACCAGCCCAAAGGAGGACAGGTGAGCTAAAAAAGTGTTTCTCAATGTGGGCTTGGGGACACACCCGCATTTGAAGAGTTGCAAGATGATTTCATGAACTACACTTTATTTGTTATTATTAATTTTTTTTGTTAATTAATCTTCAAAATGTGGATACAAAATATCTGTTCATAGCTCAAATCCCCCCACTTGAGGGTCTGGGTTTGTAACTGCTTCTCTGAACCCAGAATCTCTCCCTACCTCCTGCTCTCTTCCTCTTCTATTCTTTTCATGTTTCTATCTTTCTTAGGGTCTCCCATTTGTTTCTGTATTTCTAACTGATTGCTGTGACTGCTAGCTCTAAACCCTGCATTATTTCCTCCTGCCTTTCCCCGCCTTTCCCTCCCTATCCTCCCGTTGTCCTGCCTGTACCCACGATCATCCAAACGCTGCCCTGCTTCTGCCTTCTGGATTGTTGTTAAGTTCATAGGAACCCAATAAAGAGAGTGCGACAAGATTTTTACACTTTTGTTGGAATGTTTGCAAATGCTAATAGACTAGAATAGAACAGGATATGACACCATCATTCTCAACATTGACAATATGCATTACATCGAATCTTCCTGTCGGGACAGATTAATCGGAATGCATGCAGCGTGTTGCAGAAAGCAGATTTCCAGTTAAATTCCTGTGGCTCTCTAAAACAGGATATGTGCATTTCAAATCGCATTTTCCGCGCAAAGCCATCTAAGCCGGCCCCTTTTCGCTAGAGCACAGTGTGACAGATATTTGGCTCAGGCACAAGTCTCTCTGAGCTGAACTACAAAGTTAACGCTGTAGCAGGGAAGGCAGAGAGGGAACAGCATCACGTCGGCATGAATTGGCTCTTACGAGTACATGTATCCTTCCACGACATGATTTGGTGGTGGGTTGGGGGGATTTAGTTTGATTTCACCGCAGATATCAGTCTGGAACCCCTCAATTCAAAAGTCGCCCGTAAGGAAATCTATCGGCCAATCAGCGGTCAGCTGAAGATTTTCCTAAGAAGGCGACATCAACGTACGTTACGCTAAATCTCATTCCTCACCAATACATGCTATTTACAATGACTTTGCTTGAGAAGGTTAGTGCGGCAATCTGCAGCTTTATCAGAAATGCAATGTAAAACTTCATTGAAAGAACTGAGAACCGCATTGAAGGCTTCTCTCCATGGAGACGATGTATTTGCTGCGCTGCCCACTGGTTATGGGAAGAGTTTGATCTATCAGGTACCGCTATTAATAGAGGGGGCAGGATAGTCTAGTGGCCTGTACCTGTAAGCATCCTTGAGGAAGATGCCTAACCCCTATCTGCTCATGTAATAGCAGCATGTAATTTGTAAGTCACTTTGGATAAAAGTGTCTGCCAAATGACCTAATGTAATAGTGAAGAAGATGGGGCTGACAGAGAATCCCTTTGTTATTGTTGTGTCACCAGTTAACAATATAAGATTTCAAACAATAATTAGTAGACCTATTGCAATTCTTTATAGTGTTGGTAACATAGTTATAGAAATGAACAGTACATTTGATATTCTATATTACTGTAATTGTATAAGGACAATTGAGCCTCTGTGGCGTTATAGAAGGCATCAGCTCACAGTCACGACCCTTTGTTTCGGTGGCTGCACTTAGTGAAACATTGGGGCTGGGGATGAATATAACTTTGTGTTAGAAAAAGTACCCTTTACATGAAAATGTGTCTTATAAAGATGGCAAGTTTCACCAACAGACATTGTGCCTAAACTCGAGAAATACTGGTTACTTTACTGCATGTTGGTTACTGTTGCATTACGACACCTGTTTACGTCTGCGCTCTAGATGTTGCACTTTCTGATTGGTTGAGATGAAGGTTTACGGTAGTCCAGTCGTATTTAAAGACTTTTGATTGAAATATATTAGCACCGCCTTTATGACAAACGCTTTTGAATTGAGGGGTTCCAGACTGATATTCTTCAAACTGGAGGCTAGGGTGGGCTACTGTTTGGCTGAAAATTTTCTGACTTGCCTGGGCTCCACACTGTCCAGTCAACCACAAAATTTACAAGGATCTTCCTACAGCTTGTCATCTGCAGAAGAAACAGGGAAAATACAGTGTCATGTTTGTATGCGTGCATGTACTGTATGTTTGCGAGGGTCAAAATCTGCCATGTCATTGTTATTTCTGACGTGTGACAGATGGCTGTGAAGTCAGGGGTTCTGACACTACAGCAAGCTTCTCCCAGCATTTTCACACAAAGCATTTTGCATCATTCTTTTTTTCTGTTCGTTTCGGGACAGATGTATTTGTCAAAGTTGCTCTGCAGAATATTGTCACGCTATTCGTGTTGCTTGTGTGTGTGTGTGTGTGTGTGTGTGTGTGCGCATGAGCGTCATGATGGCTTCACTCAGTGTGAAGCCATCATGTCATTTCACAAGTGTGTGTGTGTGTGTGTATATGTGTGTGTGCGAGTGTGCATACGTGCCAACCCTGGGTGATGGCGTGTATCCCCTGCTGGAGGGAGCTGATAGTGACAGCCTTTCTCCAAACATTAGAAGTGCCTGCCTTTGGACGGTCTTATCCATTCTGAATTTCCAGTTATGTAAAAGAAAGTTTGGTATTGGTAATTGTCTTTACCTTGTAACGACGTTTTATTGAATTATGACAACATCGCCTTGACGGTAGCAAACAGCTTTAAGATTCATATCATTAAAGGGGGGTTTACTTTTATATGGTTACCTGATCTGTGACATTTTTTTTCACCCAAATTTGTTTGGAAATATTTATTAAAATTTTTATATATTGCATTTTACTCCTCTCACACTGGCTGGAGATGTTCATTCACATTAATGAGCCACGGCAACTTTGTTAGAAGATTAGGAAGGAAGGAAGGAATAGAAGTTTCTCTGTGCGTGTGTGTGTGTGTGTGTGATTTTTTTTGTTTGTTTTTGTCTGAAACACCTCATGCCACCTCTTGAAGTTTCTCATTCCCTCAAAAGCCCTGTGTGTGTGTGTGTGTGTGTGTGTGTGTATGTGTGTGTGTGTGCGTGCATGTCATCCCTGGATTTTGGTGGGTGGCCCCTAGCAGACTCTAACTGGTACTGACAGCTTTACCCCAAACACAGAGGGGACTGTCTGGGCAGTGAGAGCTTGGCCTGACTCTGACCCATTCTCTACCCTCACAGAGACACCAGCCACCCAGGCTGACGACACGCTAACATTTGAATCCTCTCAGGGCAAGGCTCTTTTGACTGGCTGACTCAAAAGTGCTTTCAAAGTACATGAATGTATTAGGAGACGTGAAGTGTCTGCTCAGTGCTCACTTGGAGTAGTGATTGTGCATGGGGCCATGATTGTAGCAAAACTATTCACACATGTGAGTGGAGAGTTGTGTAACTGTAACTCAACCTGGGTGTGCGTAATCAAATAGGTAAATGTGTAATAAACAAAGGATGACAATGAATTGGTAATAACTTGTATCTTAACTAATATGTTAATATTCTAAAACTGATCAAAATAATTTCTCAGCAAGCAAGCAAAACAGTTTAATTGCTTGATAATTCCAGAAGGAGGCACACAGATTATTGTAATGTGTGTCGTATCCACAAAGGGAAATGCTGGGTACAACAACCAACTGTGGTTACATAAAGAATAACAGAGCTGGCGCAGTAGTCTCACCTCTCAACCCTCCACCTTTCAGCGTTCCTAAACCGCCCAATGAATGCCCCCTTTAGCGCTATATAGCGTAGCTTCATGCAGCTCCTGTAGTAAGCCCCGCCCAGATCCTAACGAGCCCTGTGTTTGACGGCTGACCTGTCCAGTGATTGTGTCCGCTAGAAGCGCAGGGGCCCACGGCTGCCAACAGAAGCCGGTGCGACATGGATCTGGAAATCTGTGCTTCGCCTGGTGTCCATTACCCTCTATCTATCAGCCGCACACAGTGTCACATGGACCAACGACCCGCTGGTATACCCCTCAGCCCTGTCTGTTACAGGCTTCAAGCACTTTTTTCATAGGAATCACAATGGCATACTACACGCACACGCGTGTCACACACAAACACACACTTTTGAGCACATGCAGTAAACTCGTCTCAAAGCGTTTCATGTATTTGATTTTCACTTGATTTCTTATGTCGTACTCATACTGTTAGTATTATCATATTGGGCCACCAAATCCACTTCCATCACTCAACATTTCACATTTTATTTTGCCATCGCTGTCTTCCTTATGTGTCCCCCTAATGGCTTCATCCATCTCCACCGTTTAAGGGGCCCATATTATCTCTGTATTTCTCCATAGATTCAGATTTTAAACAAGAAGCTGGACTTCAGTCATGTACAGTCAAAGTGCGGCTCCAGGGATAATCTGAAGCACTCTCCTCGCGGAGGCAATGTATGTACCCTTCCACCTCTCCCCTCTCTCTCTCTCACTTCCTCTATTGAGGAAATGGGTAGAGTCCTAAATATTAAATCACAAAATTGCCAAGGTTCTAGTAAATACCAGTTCAGAGCACTGGAGGTCTCCTCTGGAAGTGTTCCAAACTGACGTACCTACTTTAGGCTTGGTTTTAGAGCCCCATGCTTATCTCTATTTGAATGTAGCAGTGTTCTTTTTAAAGTATAGGTTTGGGCTATAAATTGGTTCCCTTGCCTGAAGGTCTGTCAACAGCTTCAGAACATTCAGCTGCTCTGACATCTTGTCAAAATATTTCACTTGCCAGCTAAAAAATACCAAAAGAACTCCTTGGATGTTAAAGCCTCATGAGTTCTGGTCTTTACTTGGTAGATTGGATGATTGAATATGTGTTGCTTAAAATAATAAACAGGTGAAAATTTTACTTATCAAAACAGTTGGAAAATCTCCCATCCCCAAATCAAAACTGAAGTTTCCTCTTCTTGTTGGTCATCTAGATGTGATATATACTCAGTGTATGAGGTATATATGTATTTGTTTTCAGCACTACCAGTCTTGGTGTAATCTACATTCTTCCATTCTCAGTCTTTTCGAATTCTGACTGTCTATGAACCATTTGCATTTCTTTATGTTGGCTATTGGAGTTCTGAGCCTTTTTTTCTTGTCCAAAGCAGCTGTAATGTTATCTCAACACAACTAAATCGGTGACTTCCCTCTCTTCTCTCTTCTCCTTTCCTCCCCTTTATCTTTAGTCCTGTCTGCAAAATGAAATGTATTGTCTCGGTTAAGTTATTTTTTTGTATATTGTTTTATTGTTACGCTGTATATGACGTATTTGGAATCGCTCATTGTGTTATGTATTGTGCTAGCTTTTGCTTTGCCTTTGTCTCACCTGCACAGCTACAAAGAAACACACTGCCATATGTAGAACCCCAGATAATCCAAGAAGACTAGACATAGACTAGCTCCAAATCCAAATCTCCCTTTATTGTTGGTTATCCTAAAATCTGAAGATCCTTGTAAAAATATATGATAACGATGTTTTTATTCTGTACTGTAAATTTTCCAATGCAGTTATTAGGCATCTTATTTGGTTTTGTTTGCTATGTACTGTAGATTAATGTTTAAGGAATTCATTATAAAGAGATACCAGCCAGACACCAGGTCAAAGCACATAAAGAAAGAGTGCTTAAGGGACAAGGTCAAGACAGACAAAAAGAGAGATAAATCCCCTATGATTACTAGTCGAGACTGTTTATAACCAAGAGCTAGGTTTGCTTCACAGTGACTGACATGGAGGTCAAATAAACCCCGGAAAAACGTGAAATGCTCCAAGAGATCTAGGAGAGGGTCTTAAAAATGCTGGAAAGAGTTTAAAACAAAGTGTTGGTATCTGCAGGTTCTCATCCCTAGCGTTAAGCTGGACTATAGCCATGTTCAGTCTAGGTGTGGCTCTCTGGACAGGAAGGTCCACTCTGCCGGAGGCGGAAACGTGAGTGTCTCACCGCAAACCCATGACGTCCTTGTTGTTTTCTCGCTGTGTATTTAGTGGGGTGTTTTCTCCAGTCTTGTGTTTCTTTGTCGGTTCTTGCATTTCTAGTTTGATACCTTTATTACTGTCGCATTCATTAAGGAGCAGTACTTGCGGCTTATTTGCATTGAGACCTTGTTTTTCTTCCCTGTGGTGGCTTGTGTCCCTGGAAGCTGAACATGGCTTCTCATCTTCTCTCCAGTGATTGACAACACACAGAATTACTTTACTATTACTTAATTATAGGATTACTGGATTAATACATTTAATTATGGAGAGACGATCTTGCATGCTATTGTTTACCCACAAGGACACAAATCACCTGTAACATCTGTCTTTCATCTTCAACATGCAGTATAGCTCTGCTGCTAGCTCAGCGCATTGTAAGGAGTAATTATCAACAAGCTAATCAACCAAGCTTACTTAGCAACAATCCTATCAACAAAGCCAACCAATCAACAACCATGATTGGTTTGCTTGGTTGGGGCACTTACTTTGGACCTGACTAGCAAAGGTACTGAAACGTCCTAGCTATGAAATAAAGCAGAGATGTTAGGTTCACAAACTCCCATGAAATAAATGCGTGACTCATTGAATGGATGTTTGAGGCATGTCCCAGTGATTCATCTTGGTCAATGTGGTGTGTCTGTTCTTGTGCTTGTAAAGTTTTGTTCCGCTGTGTTTTTATACCTCTGTTTGGCGTCTCATCTACTCATGCCTTAAACACATCTCTATGGATGTTTTTTTTGTCCTTTTCACTTCTCCCTTCAGATATCCTGGATGTGTTGAACCACATAACCACAATCTCTTCTCCTATGTGTGTGTCTTTGCCTGAAGCAAAATTCAACTGTGTGATCTTATTTTTTTACCGTACTCCAACTTGACAAGCTGTTTTGCCATGAATCATCACTATTCTGATGTTTGGCCAGATTTGAATTACAGTTCAAGTCTTAGCTTCTATTCATTATTGATGTGGTGGGGTTCAATAACAGACACTATAAACTTTCCATAGATCACTAGAAGATTGATATTTAGTCTTCGGGGTGTTCCCCTGCTGACTCATTACCAATTAGATAGTATTTCTATAAAATATATAAGGATGGCCTTATTTCTTGACATTATTCTGTGCTAATCAGATTGCATTCACATGCAATGACAATAGTTTCAACAACGACAGCAATATTAGCTTTGTGGTCACACATGCCAATACCAAAAATTCCTGTGCCACCAACAATCAAAGCTATTGTTTGACCTATATGTGAGTGCAATGCAAAGGGCTCGTTGAGAGTGACCCTCCCTATGAACTGTGACCCCTGACATGTCCCCGCTTCAGGTGCAGATCCAGAACAAGAAGATTGACTTGAGTCACGTGACCTCCAAGTGTGGGTCTATGGACAACATCCGCCACCGGCCAGGTAAAGGCCGACCTCTGTGTATTTTGGATAATTCAGCGAGGGGAGTTGACCAGACATTTTAACAACCAGCACTCCTAACTACACTGGATATCTGTCTCATGGACCACTGCTCATTAAATTTTTTTACAAAAGTGTGGTCCTTGTATAAATAAGTAGTAAATTAAAGTAGTAAATTAAGTCAATTTAAGTTGATAGGGTCTGTGGTAGAGCAACTGACACTTAAGTACTGTAAGTATGCTGTCTGCTGTGAGACGAGGAAAACCTATGACTGTGTCAAATCCTAAAGCGCCATCTGCTGGTTCAGTTAGAAAACAATTATACTGCGGCACAATGTTTTTTCAGTGCCTTGCAAACTTTCAAAACCTTAATCCAGGGCAAGCATGCTCCTTTAATAGCTATACCATCTTACAGTCACAGATATACAGTCAAAGCCAGGAGCTGTCGAGTAAATGTGCAGGTGATTCACCACTATACCTCCTCAAACAATCTTCACATAATGTAGAAAACTCAGCCATTACCTCGATATAACTTGAAAGCGATACTAAACCTACAACTCTGTAGCTTTTTTACCTTAATATTAAGTCCTTCTGCAGATGTTTTCGATGAATTAACCTCTCATTTGCAGAAGGTGCGTGACCGTCCACTATTGACTTCCATACTTGCATACTAATGTGTCTAGCAAGCTGACCTCTGGCTGTGTTGGTGTATGTAATCTCAAGTTAATATTAAATTAAACACTACAACAGTTTATTTGCAAATTAGAGTAACTTGTGGAAACACCACATACTACCATTAGAGATGGAAACCAGGTTTGTGGACACATTAAAAGTGTTTTTCAGAAACAATAGAAGTCAGTGAGGGATGGAAATGCTAATGGGTTACACCAAAAGTCAGCATGAGGACTTAATATTAAGATAAGGAAACGACAGAGTGAAAGGTTTAATAAAACTTCAGTATCTCATTAACTAAACAACATTTTGTTAGAATATCATATAGAACCACAGTAATGTTTTATAAAAATGTATTATTATATATTTTCCTTCCTTCAGCTGTGTTTCATACATTAAAAGCTGTTGCACAAACACACAAACAAACAAAGCTGATTATCATTTCTTCATATCGTCTGTCCCAGGGGGCGGCAACGTGCGTATAGAGAGCGTGAAGCTGGACTTCAAAGCCCAGGCCAAGGTGGGTTCCTTGGATAATGCACACCACACTCCCGGAGGAGGCCAAATCTCGGTAAGTGTCAGCTCACGGTCCTCTCCAATGGAGGAACGTCCCAATGTATCAGTTAACTCCCCGTCAGGTTAGAGAAGGTACCAGGTACAACAATGGTTATCACGTTTTTGGAGTCACGACCCCCAAACAGAAGTTGTTCATACAGTAGATCGCAAACACATAGTTTTTTACTAGTATAACATGTAGCATCAAAATATATTAATTATATAAATAACCTCAACTACAATTGAAAATTGTAAAATTAAATTCAACTAATATGAGTATTCCTGTGACCTCAGGGTGGGTCCTAACCACTGCCTTAGAATCTCCTGAACTCTCCTCCTTGCTTCACCAGATTGAAAGCCACAAACTGTCGTTCCGCGACAACGCCAAGGCACGGGTGGACCACGGTGCTGACATCGTCACCCAGTCGCCGGGCGTGTCTCCTCACCACCAACGGGACAGCCAGCTGTCGTCCTCGGGGAGCCTCAACATGATGGAGTCGCCTCAGCTGGCTACCCTGGCTGAAGACGTCACCGCGGCCCTGGCGAAGCAGGGCTTGTGAACAATGCATCTCTGGGAGGAACCGTCCGGATCTGGACACCTCCTTGTTCTTCATGTGGTCCCCTTCCTCTAAACATGGTCCCAGTGACTTCTTCAACCATCTCCATCTACTCCCGACACCTCAAGGCAAATCTACTATCACCACCATACAGCTTATCCGCTGAAGGAATCGCTTGCTCTCACCCGCAAATTTACGACCCATCAAACACTAACTGTTTAACTAGAAACTGATATTAGGAAGTGCTGTATTAACGTCCCCTATCCCTTCCATTCATGTTTCAAATATGTGCTGCAGTACAATTCCTGTCAATAATATCTTTTATTCAACAATGGTGCATTTACTTGTTCAGTCTCACGACTAGTCTGAGATTAGATTAAGTGATTTGCACAGAATAGCGCTTGGTAGGGCCAGTTGTTGACTCAGCTGGTCTCGGATAAAGGCTTGGAAGAAACTACAGCCCCCCAACTTTCATGTGACCACCGTGCCATGCAGCACAACTAGTTTTTGCTCAGTACAATCTGCATGGATGCCAGCCCCCCAAACGCCACCCAAAATAACCGAGCATTCTTGCTGCAAGTCATGCTTGTCATCCAATACATGCATATATATGATATTTAACAAATATATAGAGAAACTTGTGTATAAAAATACAAGGTCTTTGCCACTTACATCCCTTCAAATCCGTTTTAAAAAGAAGCGACAGCTGTCTGGCTATAACTTATACCTGTAAAATTGCGTTATTGCAAGAACTAGGCCATGTTATGACAAGCATGCTTTGATTCTGATACAACAACAAAGGCTATTTTGTATTTTAAAGATAATGGGGATTTTAGTAAGTTTATTTCCTGTCTCACCGGATAAAAAACAAGTTCATGTTTTGTAGTTATTAGTTGTGTACAGTGTTATGCTTGGTGAATGCCTCAGACAACCACTTATGTGTTGCTAAGGAGTGCAACTCTCAGTCCTGTTTAAGAGGCATCATCACCTGTACTCCGATGTTCTCTATAAAAACCTGTTTATACATTTGCTATTAATATGAAATACTAGTGCCATATCTTATTTCACAAATCTGCCATTCATAAAGGGGGGGAAAAAACACCAAAAAATTGTAGATTTGTCTCTGGAGCGGTGGATGCCTTGTTGAGATAAGCGTCTTACTTAATGAAACACAGTCCTCGAGTTGGTTCTGTTACAGAAACAAAAAACGTTTTGGTTTGAAATCCCGACTGAGTAGCTGGCCCTCCTCTCTACACATCCCTACAGAGCTCCTAGGGTCACATCATTCTCTACCCCTCCCCTTACCACACCTACACTAATGAGCTGGGGTGGAAATTTGTGGTTCTAGGCCGCTATAACAGAATCAAGGAGTACACCTCTAAGATAGTATTTTCATAGCTGTGAAATGAGTGGCTATTCCTTCCTTAAGATTGTACTCATTAGAGCCACATGTTGTATGCTATGGTCACGAACGCAGCTACTGTTGAAAGTCATCATCATCAAAGGTCTAATTCTTTAAACGGGGGCACAACTGTATCAGGCTGTCCTGTTTCCAAAAATGTAAGAAAATGTGTAAAAAAAAAATCCACACATAAAAACAATTTCTTGAAAGAAAAGAAAAACGAACGCTAAATCTTGGATATCGTCATATCTGTTAGGAAGTTGTTCTCCGGTTAATCTACCTTTCTTTTTTCTGACACCATTTGTGGTATATTCTGTCACCCTCAAGATTATTGCCCTCACCCGCAACTTGTTTGCTTCTGTGTTTTTTCTGCATTCCCTTCCCTTCACCACCCCACAGCAACTGTAAATGTATTTAAAAGGTCAAGTAGATGTATGCAGTTTTTCTCCTTGTTGAAATGACCCCAGTTACAACAGTTAATGACAATAAAACCAGGACAAAAAACAGACACCGGAAGTAGCGTCTTCTTTCCAGACACACGTTCATCAACAGGTTTTACCAACGCTGAATAAAATGAATGGCGAGAACAAAAATGGGAGTTTGTGAAAAGTTTATTTGTGAAATGACAGAGGAGAAGGCAATAACTTAAGACTCAGGGGTTGGGCGGGGGTGGGGGGGGCTATGAGTTGAATCGAGTAGAAACGAGTAGAATCGTTTTGATGGCCAGTCCTGGGCCATAGCGAGTCACTCCCACTGGGCATAAAAGAAAAGAGCCAGATGAGAAGCTAAGTCATCCTGACCTCCCCTGCCCTCACTGTAAAGACGCAACGATGAAGGAAAAAAAACAGTGCGGGACGGGAAATGTCAGTTGGGGAAAGGGGGAGTGGACATCTTCCGGCAGAAGAGGAGAGAGGGAGAGACAGGGAGCACCAGTTGGATGAAAGAAGATGGCAAAAGAAAAAAGAATGGCTTAAAAACAACATCTCATTGTCCTTTGTTCCCCGTTTCCTCTGGCGGTCAGGAAGGAGCGGGTGGATGTCTCGACACCATGGGGTCTGCACATATATAGCGCTCGCCAACGCGGCGGCAGGGTCCTTAGACAGACATGATGTGCTTGACAAAGGCTGCAGGCCACACCCGGTGGAACACAACAGAGGGGGGAGAAAGGAGGAAACAATGAATGAAATGTGAAATATATGTCATATATATGATGCATTGTATTTAATTACATTGGATGTATTAATCTTCCTTTGGAAATGATGTCAATGTTGCAATACAGTAAGTGTACAGGCCAAGTGGAGATATATTTGGGGACTTGGGACATCACTAAACTACTAAAGTAAGATTGAGGTAGCCTTACATATCTGTTTGTGAAACAACATGAAATAGCAATGAAACTTTCATTTTTAACATAAGTTATGCAGCTGTAATCCTCAGTGATCTTATGAAATACTTTGTTACTGTTACTACAAAATTATCACTTTACTCTTTGAATGTAGAGAAAATACAAGTTCAACATTGAGGGATTAGTTGGTGGGTAAGAGTGTAAATTCATATTGTTATAGGAGTAATATTTGTTTATGTATGTGCTGTATGCTTACCTTCATAGTTTATACAGCCATTCTCATCCTCCTGACCCTGCATAAGAGCATCAATCTCAGCCTCATTCATTTTCTCTCCTGTAGGGGGCGACATAGGAGAACAGATGTCAGTTATACAGACATAAAGCACACACACACACACACACACACACACACACACAGCCAGGGGAAGGTTTGCCAAACTTGGGGCCCCAGTCAAAGGTCAGTCACTTGTTATTTTAAATTTCCAAGGATATGAATTGATTTAATAGGTAATAGGAAATAGTGTACCAGTTGTAGCCAGCAGGGGGCTCATAAGTGTCAGTGCCCCAATCAACAATGATTTGTTACAGAGCTTGGCTACTTACCCAGTGTTGACAGGACAATACGAAGCTCAGCACCCATGACTGTGCCGTTGCCCTCCTTGTCGAAGACGCGCAGACCTTCAACGTAGTCTTCAAATTTGGCCTTATTTGGGCTGTTGATGATGGTCTGCAGCATGGGGAGGAAGCCCTCGAAATCTACTCTCTTGCTTTCCATGTCTGTGGGAACAGTTTAGCGCAGTTGTTTTCAAAGTTGTCGAGCCATAACCCCAAAAAAGTAGTGGTTCATAGTCCTGAAATACACTTTGAAAACCACTGGTTCAACATCCACCCCGAAGTAAATGAGATGCAGAAAAAGATTCAGCACGTGACTCTTTCAAGTATTTCAACATGCGTGTCTTGTTAGCTTAATAATGATCCAATGTCTTCATCCCTTGTCTCCTGGTGAATTAGAACTTAAACATATCTATGGTGTTTACTCACTAAGGTTTCCCTATAGTTCCACTGCAAAATGTGTATCATCTATAGGTTACCTTCAGGAGATGGATTTCCCAGGATGAGCTTGACCTCCTTGTTGGTGGGGTTCTGTCCCAGGGCGCGCATGATGTCGGCGATCTGGCTGAAAGCCACCTTGTTGTCACCCACCCTGTCGAACAGACCAAAGGCCTCCCTGTAGTCTGGAAGGGGGCAAGAGGGGAGACCATCAATTATTACGTGCTTTGTGCTAGGACAGAGGTCGAAAGACACAACAGAGGGTTAGGCCTATTATATTACATAGTTTGGCTGTAGTCAATATGACAACTGTGTTTCTGTCACCGGATGACATCTTAACCCCCATACTTTCTGTTCATATGATACATGCAATAATGTACAAATGCAATACAAATAAAACGTATTATTGTAAGGGTAAAATATCTGGATTATTTTTGGTTTCAGAGTTGATCTTACATGCTAAAAGCTGAGCTTTTGTTCATTATCACTTTTTTGAGTTTGTTCACACTGTTGCTTCCTTTTCTTAATAACGTTAAAATAAAATTGACATCCATTTTTTCAAAAAATTACTTAGCCTACTTCATACGGATAAATATAACTGTGAGTTGGAGTTCGCGCGTACAACGAACGATAGTTAATGCAATAACGTCAGCGTGGAGAATTAATATATAGGAAGCTACAGTATAGAGTCGAGCATTTAACGCGCTTATGTGATTGTTAAGCGCAACTCAGCTGTCATTTTCTCTCTCCCACGGGCCCCCAGTAGCCTATATGAGGAGGAAGGGGAGGGGGTGTATACCGCCTTGGAATTGATAAACATAGCCTAGAATACGACCCCTCTCCTTTTAAAGGCAAGGCCATCTGCAAGGGGCCCGAGTCGAGGAGCGGAATGCTGACCGCAGCGTAACGATCAGGCGCGACCAGACGCCAGCGTCTTACCAGCTGAGCGTCGTTGACGTGCTTGACGGTGACGTCTGGTACAACCTAACAACTTAACAGTTCGGTTAGTTTTAGAGACCCTGACAGGCATAGAGGCTAGTAGGATTCAATCTGGTGAAACCAAGCGTTAGGCTACTGTACACTCCGTGAGTCGTTGTTGGCATAGGTTGATTATAGCATACTGTATGTCAAAACAAAAAATGACTTTGGACTTAGTGTGTGCTAAAAGCTATCTTCCATCCCACAACAGGTTAGGCCTATACATTTTCCAACTTCTAACCACAGGATTAAAGGCCTAGGTCTACTCAAAGGGGCACAATTTACTTACCATCCATCTGATCTGGGGTGAACTCCACCTAGAGAGCAATTTTTAAAAAACGCCATCAGTGTCATATAATCAAATAAAAAGCACACAATACAAAGAGTCAGAGATGCATAATTTTCAGGTGCACCATTCCCTCATGTAGCTAATATGTGAGCACTCTAGGCATAAAACATAGCAAAGAAAAAGTCAGAAAGAGTATTTCTACGTTGTGCTGTGTAGAGTAGGCGGATACTAGGGCCTTTAATAAATTAATCATGACCGGACACAAATATTAATGCTTCATTATCTTGCTATTCACATACATAACCCGATGCTTATAAAAGGCACAGTCAAAAGCCAGTCACAAACTAGAATTCCCCACTAATCCAAAGTATGATTTAATCGTGTAAATAGTCTTAAACTAATTTATTTGCCAAAATTAGCTTTACACAAAACGATGGTAACCGATCTGTGGAGATCCATCTTTAGCAACAGTAACATCTCCACATTTGGAGACCGCCCGCGTGGCCGTCGCACTTTTTCTCACTTCTCTATTGGTTCATTCATAAGATCCGAGGGGCGGGGTTGAGGCAGATGGCGACTACGAGCAGGTTACAGTGTCGCTCTCCGTGGTGCTGCCAGTCTGCCGCCTTACAACTTCACACAGGTGGAGGAGCGCAAACACTTCGAGCCAAACTCGCACATGTTCTAACTACCAACTAAGTCTAAAAAAAAGTCCGCATTCGCAGAGATGGTAGGCCTATAGGTTATCACTGTTATTGTATGTAGGGCTAGGCCTACTGAGTCAAAAAAAATTGTTACACTTAAATTAGTTTATCTTACGCTATTAAAGATAGGCTAATGGCAAATTAATTATAGGCCTTGATTTTAAGTTGTCATGTTGGTGGTGGCAAACCCACCCTATTTCCATGTTTTATTTCTCTCTCTATCACACACATTCGCGCTCGCACAACATCAGAAATGAGTGTATGGGCTACCTTGACAGCGGACAGGTCGACTGTTGGGGCTGCGGGCGCTGCGGGTGCTGGTTCGGGTGCTGCTGCGGGTGCTGCTGCTGCGGGTTTGGCGGGCTCGGCCTTCTTTGCGGGAGGCTTAGCGTCCTTCTTGGGTGCCATTTTAGCAGTTAGTTGGGTGGACTACTTCTACAGTAACACAGACAATTCCGGATGCGGGTGACAACACAAGGAGTGCAGCACTGTAGGTGACTCGGAGGAAGAAATCGCCGTCTGGGCGTATATATATGAGGTTATTTTCCTCCTTGCTCGCGTCAAAGTAGTTCTACTAAGTGGATTGGACGGGGCATGCGGTGGGGCGGGGGTCTCTCTATTCACGCTGCAGTGGGCTGAGCTTCAAAATTGTATGCAGTCATATTCAGAATGGGAAAAGGAAACGCATTTAAACGATCTAAAGTAGGCTATCTAAAAGGTTGTTTGGGGTCATCTTGTAATGGGGGTTCCCTAACTCACATAACCGCAGAGTCGCGCTTTTAGGCAAACCATAGCGCGCCTTTACGCACAGTCCGATCTCGTTCAATATTATATTTATTGATTTGAATGCCTGAAAAAAGTAATTTGTAGGCTATATGGTTTGCAGGTTTATAGATTTCACTCGAGTGCGAGAGAGAGAGAGAATTGTCTGGAAGAGGTCAAGGAATTTGAGACGTCTTTCCAATATCGAAGATCTAATTACAATAAATTACGTAACATCTCACTCGTACAAACAAAGTCGCGCATCACCGAACAAAATGAAACAACATAGGCTAGGCTATTACATTTATTACACATTTCGTCAATAATAATTAGTCAAGTCATTTTCTGTCGTAATGTCAGGCTCTTCTGTCAGGACAATTCATTGTTGAAGGTCAACAAAACCTAAATTAAGCAAAGGTCTCCTAAACTTAACTTAGGACCTACAGGATAGTTAGGTCATGGGTCAGAGAAGTGTCAAATTTAGCGTTTTTCCACTTATGGCCACATGTTCTAAGAACTATACAAGCTATAAGATGCAACACAAAGTGAGTGTGACTAGGCTATATGTTATTACAGCAATGAAAAAAATATTGGACAGACAAAATAATTAACCAAATTTAAACAAACATAAGAAATGTAAATTAGCGAGAATTAAATATTGTATATAGATACTGTACATAGGCCTAAAGTTCTGTGCAATAAATGTAGGCATTTGTGAAAAAATGCTGTAAAGTAAAAATACTTATATATATGTTAATAGTTGAAGAAAAATGTAAATCAAATCAATATTTGGTGTGACCACCTTTTGCCTTCAAAACAGCATCAGCTCTTATAGGTACACTTGCTCAAAGTGAGGGATTTTGTAAGGATATAGTCAGGTGTATGATTAAACAATTATACCACCAATTTAATATGTATGTTGAAACACAATCCTTAACTGAAACAGAAACTGCTGTGTAGGAGGAACAAAACTGGGTGAGGAACAACCAAACTCAGCTCAGGTGAGGTTGCTGAAGTTTAATGTCAAAAGTCAGACACCCTGGCAAGACTGAGCACAGCAACAAGACATAAGGTAGTTATACTGCATCAGCAAGGTCTCTCCCAGGCAGAGATTTCAAGGCAGACAGGGAGTTTCCAGATGTGCTGTCCAAGCTCTTTTGAAGAAGAAACGGACAACGTTGAGGACCGTATAAACGCAGTGGTCGGGCAAGGAAACAGCAGATGAAAGATACATCATGCTTACCTCACTACACAATCAGATGTCCAGCAGTGCTATAAGCTTAGAATTGGCATAAAACAACGGGACCCTGGTACACCCATCTACTGTCTGGAGAAGTCTATCTTCAGCTTAAAGAAGAACAAGGAGTCTTGGAAGTGATGGTATGGGCCCCACAGAGCCCTGATCTCAACATCATCGAGTCTGTCTGGGATTACATTAAGAGAGAGAACAACTGAGGCTGAAGTGTGGATGTTTCTAACAACTTACCTGCCGAGTTCCTTAAAAACTAACTGTGCAAGTGTACCTAGAAGAATTTATGCTGTTTTGAAGGCAAAGGGTGGTCACACCAAATATTGATTTGATTTAGATTTTTCTTCTGTTCATTTACTTTGCATTTTGTTAACTGATCAAAATAAACTATTAACAGCATTTTTAAAAGCATTCTTACTTTACAGCATTTTTTCACAGCAAACATTTGCAGGACACTGTGTATTATATTCCGTATATATTAGGATGATCAGGCTATGCTATATGATCAGGATAATTATTGTTGTAATGCACAAACCACCTCTGTGTAGATGTAGAAAATGTAGAAAAACAAGAGAGAGAGTGACAGTCATGGAGGAAGAGGGCGGCTCTGAATGGTGATTCAGGGAAGCTTTTAGCTGCCAATGCCACTAAAGACAAGACAGGGCAAACAGAATGATGTCTGTTCGCCTCTTTCAATTTTGGTCTACATCTGTGCCTCCCTCCTGTGCCTCTAAAAGCCCTGGTATGGAAGGGACTGGTAAAAACCCTCCACTCTTTGACCCCTTTCTTCTTTCTCTCACTACCGCCCATCCCAGCACCTCAATATCACTCATCTCTGGGGGTAGTGGTGTGTGTGTGTGTGTGTGTGTGTGTGTGTGTGTGTGTGTGTGTGTGCGTGTGTGTGTGTGTGTGTGTGTGTGTGTG
>JAOEHI010000014.1:2179217-2189949 GCA_025447815.1 Percopsis transmontana
GTGTACGCGCGCGGGAGTGAGTGTGTGGGTGCGCTTTCTGTTTCTCTCTCTATGTGGGTGACCGCGTGTGTGTGTGTGTGTGTGTGTGTGTGTGTGCATTTACTGTGTGTATCTATATGTGCGTTAGCGTTAGCGTGAGTGTGTGTGTGCATTTACTGTGTGTATCTATATGTGCGTTAGCGTGAGTGTGTGTGTGTGTGTGGGCTACCTCTTGCCAAACATGGTGCTGAAGTTATCCAGAACGGTGTTGAGCTTCACCTGCAGGTCATTGAGGATGTCTGCTGCCTCTGTGTCCAGCTGCAGTAAACACACACACACACACAGGAGGAGAGCGTAGCATGCTAACTGCTGTGTGATATCAAACAAATACTGTCTTCACTCTAGATATCAGGACCACCTAGCTTCCACTTGAGAAGAGATCTAAATCCACTTATCTAAAGGCGGGCCTGTCCCGTCTGCACACCTATAATAGAGTCCCTGTCTTAAAGTAAGTTTATTAAAACATAAAGAATGTCACGCAATGCGCTTCACATCTAAGCATGTGAACGCCTTAGAATATCCCACATAACACACACACACACACGCTGTACTCTCTATCCGTGCTGAACCAAACAATAAGCACAAACGGGTGCATAAACCCCAAGCCACCTAGCCCACACCACACTCTCTCTCTCATTCTCTCTCGCTCTCTCTCATTCTCTCTCTCGCTCACTCGCTCTCTCTCTCTGTCTCTCTCTCACTCGCTCTCTCTCTCGCTCTCTCTCGCTCTCTCTCTCTCTCTCTCACCGCACCTTGTTTGCGCCCCCTGTGGCTTCAATCTTCCATTACCAGGACAGAGAAGTGACAGAAGGACCCACCGATATAGAAGAAAAACAGACACACTGGTACATAAAAAGTAAACACAGTTTTCCCACATTCGCAGCAGCGTCTGTCTCTAACGGGGGTCTATAGAGGAGTTAGCAGGACAGCGCAGACAGCAGACAAGGTAAATGATGTATTTTTGCGATGTGATACCCAGGCTTGCCAGCTGGTGGCGGCAGAGGCCTTTAGGGGAGCTGGGACTTGGGTTATTTGTGGCACTGGCTCGAGCATCCCCGCCCTGGCCGTTAGTGAAGGATGAACCACACACGTGTCCTATTGGCAAACCCTTCCCAAGCCTTGTACTGTGGTGTAGCGTACTGCGTATGTTCACAAGCCTTGGATTCCCCCTCGTAGAGAGTGTGTAGCCTTGCTTTCTTTATCCTGTGTTTGGGTTTCCAATCAAACAGCTCTGCAGCTAATCCTTCACTGGTGTGACGCGCGTGTTGGGGTTTAAAAGCGGTCTCTGGTCTGTTCCTAGCTGCAATGTTCCTAGTGGGGATACACTGCAGCCATTTGTGGAAACCCTGGACACCTCCGCCCAGAAGGTTCCGCATTCCCCCCAGCATGCTATAATTGTTAAGGACAGATTCTCCTGTAATTTGGAGGAGAGGATGGGCCGTGGGCCAAGGGCCGATCCATTAGATGTTGGTGACGATCCAGACGCGGCGCTTTTCATTTTTACATCTCTTCATCATTGGCAGATGAAGAGGAGCATAAAAAAAGACATTCAGTGATGCTGAGCCTTGCCAGAGATCTGTGCACTGCTGCGCACACCCTCAATGAATTACAGCTGCTTGATGCATCTAAAGGAGGAAACGGAGCTCATTTCTGGATAGAGGGGAGTTGGGTGATCTGTATTCTCCAAAGTATTAATTTAGTCAATAGCCAGTAGGGCAGAAATAGTGGCTAATTGCCTCTTTAAAATTAAAATGTTTTTGTTGTAATTATTGGTGACCTACTAAAAACACAGAGGGAGGGGAGATACAAGATATCACTAGTTAAAGCTTCTAGAAAGCATCTCTTTAATTCTAGGCCTTTGTGTAAGATGTGAAACGGGGAAAACACTTCTATAAGCGGAACAGGGTTTAAAGGTACACCCTTCTGCCCCAGCTGGCCGTTTATATTTTGGAGAGCAACTCTGGGGGATGGGTGGAGAACAGTATGAGCCTTAAAAAAACAATAGCGGGGAGATGTAGAGAGGAGCGCAAGCTACTCAGGGTCAGGTGTGTGAGGGGGAACGTTCTTATAACACTGGTTTCAACCACAAGGGTAATTCCAAACACAAGTTAGTGTTCGCATGTCCCATTAAAGGGTTGTGATTGGCCAAACAAACCTTGTTGACTTCCTCCTTGGTCTGGACAGAGAAATAAGTATTTGAAGACACATTAGCAACGCAGTGTATTAACAAAATGTTTAGTTTCTCAAATCCTACAATTTAACACTTTAGCTTGACATAAAAAAGCACCAAAGGAATCCACGTACTGTAAGAGAAAGATTTACCAGAAGAACTGCTGACTCAACAATATAGGCTAGGCTATTCAATAGAAACAAGACAATTTAAAACATTTGGTCAGTTATTTGCGTTTCAGATAAATTTTTTCCTAGATCCTTTAATGCCACTTTTCAGGCTGTCAAATATTACCAGTTGGTTCGACTGGACTTGAGACATTAATGTTTCAATCTCCAGGTCAGAAAAGTTCCTCTTTTTTTCCGGGTTATATTTTGCCATGTCGTAAATTCTAGGGACGGGGCCTCAAAACCGAGAATATTTAAGGGCGTGATATTTAAATGACGATAATTTTCAGCCGCCAGATTTATCAATGCCCGATCATTCTTACGGTGAGATTGGCGAAGTTTTACAATGTTTTCATGAGTCACACGTGAACCCTGTCGTACGATGATTTCTGCGCTCGAATCTGCGCTGGTTTCTACACTAGCTGGATAAAAGACTGCCATTAAACCCGTCCTCTCGTTTGTTGCCTCTCTCTCACATACACATATATATAACCACACACACACCTACAGTAGTCATAATACAGGTACACAACACACATGCTTATAACATGCTTACAACGCCACAATTTGAAAAGGTAAGGAAATCTATAAAAAACTAAAGAAAAGGCCTGGTTGAGATCAACTGAAACTTTTGCATTTTAATAAACCAAAGTGAAGCATTTTGTCTGATAGAGAGACTCAGACTTAGGGATAGTCAGATGGACATGTGTCTAGTGGGTCTCTGTGCCAGGTGAAGCTAACTAAATAACTAGCAGGGTTTGATCCACCCACCTGTTTGCTGTTAGAATCCTCCTTTGGTTAAAGCAAAGAGAGGAACACAGTTGTAAAAGGACGTGCGCACACACACGCGCACACGCACACACACACCAACTCACTATACTCTTATCGGAAAAATAAATCAGTTACATTTATCAGACCAATAGCCTACATCTGGGGATGGGAAGGGGGAAATGAGCGCAGACGTTATTACAAGTGGAGGAACGTTTGAAGGGGGGGTGGGCGTGGGGGGGTCTCTGAAAGTTAAACCCACCTGTTTCTCTACGTCAGTCTTTTCAGCCTGCAAGGACACACGTTTCATGAGCTACAATGCTGAATAAACACACACACACACAGAAGAATACACACACACACACACACACACACACACACACACACACACACACACACACACACACACACACACACACACACAAGAATACACTGGCTCTGCAAGGCTCCATGTGGGTTCACAACAGAGTTGGAGCCCAATGAGGAATAACCCAGAGCATTCTCACACTCTACATCCAGCAGTTCCCTCATTGACACATGATCTGCATAATGGTATTCTGATGCTCACAGGTCAACCCACGACAGTGAACTGAGCCTAGGGCGGAGCCCTAATCAGCATGGCCGTGAACACAGGTTAGTCCAGTGGTACATACTCACACATAAATATTCTATCCCCATCAGTTTAACGTTTAATTAATCTCAAGTCTCAACACACACACACACACACACACACACACACACAGAAAACACCGAAATATTAAAATACAAATTGAAACCAGACAAATCTACTCTACAGCTCACACAGTTACACTATGCTAATGCGTTCTGATTGGACCAAAGCAACCAACCTTTTCTTCCTCCTCCTTGTTGTCAACCTGACAGAGGACAGGAGAAGAGTTTGGTGACTACACACACATACACACTGAAGACTGCAGACTATTTCTTACCTTCTTAATAACTAATGGCACACAAGCAGACTTAGTTTAGCCTTGCACACTCATCTCTTACTCTTGACACACTTTAGTCGTAGGTAATGATTAACTTAAAATAAACCCAAACGCATATAAATAAAATATATAAACGTAACATATTTTTTGTGGACATACCAACAGTATGTTTACTATGCTATATGTAATAATAATAAAAATGACTAAAATACTAAGCCAGTTGACAATATAGAATGCTTTACGTGTGCACAAACAGTCAGTTGTAAACGTGGGTCTCAGCACAACACAGTTTGGAGTTATATTTTGACGCTGATTTATAGTGTGTTATAGCTAAATAACGAGGCTTCAAGCTTCCATACTGTGTAGGCCTACCACACATTACTGAGCTCTTTCTCGTATTTTCAGATGGAACACAAACTACTAATGAAGACAGAAACAAGACACAATGAATTATAAACGATGGCTTAGCAGGACTACCTAATTCTACTGGTCAAACCTGAAACACACTGGGTCCAAAACTGCACTGTGCACATTAATTGTGTATTTCTTTCATTTCCCTTGTACACAAAAACACAAACACAAACACAATACACATACATAGATACATACATACAGTATATACACGAACACACGGACACGGACTTCATAAACATAGCAAAAACCGTCATGTACTGTAGAATGAGCACAATGAACCACTCCTCTTTCTAGAGTGTCTTCCAGCACCCCCATTATCCAACACAGTCAAAACCCTGGCCACCATTCAGCCCTATCGGGACCACTTTGGGGCCCCTGGTTTCAATATACATATTCCCCTTGATGCACACCCACTTCATGTGCCCACCCACTGGCTAACAAAGGGCCGCCGCGTCAAATTCAATGACATGGCGGCCCGCTAGTATCGGTTAATCGTTGCCAAGATCGCAGCCAGGCTGGTTACCAGTGCCAGTAGATCTGCAAAGAGCCTTGCTAGCATGCTGTGCTAGTCGCTGTGTATCGGCATCACAGCTAGTGAGACTAGAAGCCGAGGTGACCCGGCACAGTTCAGATGGGGCACAAGGAGGCAGGTTGGCCTCGCCCGAAAAGCTACGGAACCTGCTTTGAGGATTTTCCTCAGGTTTAATCTGTCCCCTGTCATCTATGTGGCCCTCCAAACTATCAGTTTTCCTCCCACAATCCTTACCTCAGATCCCTCGGAGTCCGAGCAGCCAGACTGAGGTAGGAATGAACATAAATAAGCAAATACAATCAAATAATTGACAAAACAACAACAACAACAACAACTAAAGAGCAAAAACGTTCCGAACTTGTGCTTCATTATAATGCTCTTTCTGTTTTTAAATGGATAATTCTAAATAATCTCTACATCATTCTAACAGCTGGTTAACACTGTCAATCATGCTTGCTACCCAGCTGGGAATGTTTGACACAAGACACTTGACAATGGCAATATGGCCGAAATGTTGGTGCAGTAAAAAAAAACATTTCCTTCATGGAGTTGTTTTGGAGAGTAGAGTAGTTATCTTTTCATTTTTGACTTGTTTTCTATGCCTGGCCTTGCCAAATGTACTGTGTGTGAGAGCCTACATTTTTGGTTTACCACAGCCCTACTGACCATGGTAGCGATTCATTAAATATCTTGAAATTGCAACAAAACAAAACAAAACTCTCGCGTGTTATGTTACTGTTATTGTTATACTGCTTACTGTATTTTCAAAAGGTTTAGCGACTTTAAACAAAGCATTTTAACATTAAAAACAACCGAAAATAAAATTTTAATATGCTTCTTTAACTAAACTAGAAGCTAGAATGGAACACAGCAAAAATAAATCCCTCTTTCCTTGTTAGATCAGCTCTTAGAAAATGTATCACTTTGCTGATTCTTAGGCTGTTAGCAATTATTTTGAGGATTGAATGAAATGTTAATAGGTAATGTATGCTGTAAAATGTAATATTAACGTAGCCCTGATGACATGCTGCTGTCATTATGCTAACAGAATGTTGTTTGCTTATGATAACCGGTGTATGACCTATTCAGCTAAATCTACTTATTGTAAGTCGCTTGGGATAAAAGCGTCTGCTAAATGCTACATGTACATGTAAACATAGCTAAGTAAAGCTAGCTTAATGTTAACATGACGCTACCCACCATTTGATCATCCCCTGAATTGTCGGAGCGCGCCTGGTCAGAGAACGGAGCAGGAAATAAGATAATAAAATACAAACAATACATAAGAACATAACAGGAAACGATAACTAATCAGTAATTAATAATGACTAATAATGTGAGAGCCAAGTTAAGATATAACTTTCTCAGGCTATTTTACTCATGATTACATTTTAATGGATGCTAAGCGATAAAAAAACAAACTACTGCTATAACATAACATGAAAAATGTGAAATAAAAACAGCATTTTTGTGTGAAGGATTTTTCAACGATCTTCAGTAAATAATAATAATAATAATAATAATATTAATAATAATAATAATAATAAAATCGATGATATAATTATGATATCCATGGGTAAAGCTGCAACCCCCTCCCACATGTCTTGCAAACGCTAAATGTCAAGCCAAGGGTCCCCAAACCACAGGTTGAGAACCACTACTGCCGTTATGTGAGCAGTGTTTCTCAACTGGTGGGTCTCGGCCCAAAAGAGGGTCGCGAGCTGGTGTGGACTGGGTCTCAGACGTGTGCTTCGGCTCCGTAAATTGATCCTGTTTCTGTGTATGTTGGCAACAAAAAGTCTAACTTTTATTTTGATACGTTTACCAAACTTCCGATGGTGCGCTTTTATTTTGAAAGGTGCGTAGGCACACTTTGCTTTGTGAAATAAATTGTAATGGTTTGGAAATTAAATTATTTTTGGGTCGCGACCTAACAAACGTGGGTCCTGAGGTCGGACCAGTTGAGAACCGCTGCGTTAAAGCTATGGAGGTCTACTGATGTTAAAGCTATGGAGGTCTACTGATGTTCACAGACAGACGCACCTCCTCATCCATCTCTTCCGGATCCTCCTCGTCCTCCAGCTTGAGGAGAAAGATCACCAAACATCATGACCTTCACATGACCTTACGTACTGCGCCCTCATAGAAGGCTCATTCACCATGCCTCCAAACAAACTACAGAAGACCCTTTAACTGCTCCGGTAGATCAGCCCTAGGCCGCCAAGCCTCTACAGATGTGCTATCAAGCATCAATAGCTACATCTTATGTCTATTATAGGGTTTATTAACGTGACATTAGACGCCATAGCCACCAATGTCAAATGTCACACAACCCACATTTGGTAACCCTCTAACTGACATGATACGATGCACAGTAGTTACGGAGGCTTCATAAGTCATGTAAAGAGGCTGTATCAAAGGGGTGAAGCCATTGTAAGCTATGTTCAAATATAAAAGGGGAATGCATTGGGAGGACTGGGAGCGTCTGGGAAGGCGGGACGTTGAGGACAAGCTATACCGTAGAACAAGTGTTCTCTCACTAGGCTAGAGCAGAGAACACACACACAAACACACACACTACACTAGTGAATGGGTGGAAGGGGTAAACAGCAGGAGAGAGAGAAGGAGGGGCAAACGAGGTCTAAACATACCCTCTGCTCGTCAGTTGTCAGCTGTAGACACACACACACACATAATTTGAAGCACAATAACCCCCCCCCACAAACAACTCTCTGAAACCACCTCTGGACGCGCTGGTGCAATTCCGTTCCTTTCCACCAGGGGCATTAGAATGAGGCCACCTACGTGGGTCCGTAGTGACCATGTTTAGAGATTGTTTAGGTAACAGTTTGTCACATTGCTGCCTCTCTCTTGCTCTGCTGTGGAGAACATTGTCGTGCCGCCTGGGTCCATGAGTACACGGACCCCACAAATTGAAAGTGCTACATTATGGAAGTGAAGCGGGGCTGAAAGGAGACTTAGACTCCTTTCAGCGTTAATCAATCAGTCAGCCGGAAACATATTTGTGTGTGTGTGTGTGTGGGTGTAGGCTTACCTGCTTCGCTCCCATTGACTCGAACATCCTCTCCAACAAAACCCTCATCTGCTGGACGTTGTTCATCAACACACATGGCTGGGGTGGATACGATGAAGGAAGAGATGCAGAGGAAGCGATAAGACAGGAACTCAACCAGTGAGATTGTGTGTTATTGGGTTGAGAGACACCTCGGTAGCCTGTGTAGTCAGCTCCATAGAACCTTTAGGCTGCGTTCACGCGTAACGTTTTGGCCAGGGCGCTTTTTCATGTGGGGAAAAAACACCGCTGGCAGCTGAGAGCACTTTTTGTTGCCATAACAACAGCTACTGCGACACTTTTGCAGTTACAAAATGTCGAGAGGGAGACCGCTGGCTCTCGCTCTGGCTCTCGCTCTGGCTCTCGCTCTGGCTCTGGCTCTGGCTCTGGCTCTGGCTCTGGCTCTGGCTCTCACTCTGGCTCTCGCTCTAGCTTCTGAAGCTGGAGCGGAGGAGGATGTTTGTGGGCACGTGACACTGTGCGGCGGAGGGCGCTCCGGCTACCGTCTCCGTTTCTGACGGTTAAAGGGGAAACGACAGGCCTCCCTACTCCGCCTATGATTGGTCAGCTGTCAAAACAGCGGTTGGCGTAGTTAGTAACTTTTTTCAACTGAAAAAGACGCCTGGGCTGCAGAGAGAAGCGCCTACGCCACAGGATTACACTGTAAGACAGATGCCGACAGCTTGGAGAAACAAGTTACGTGTGAACGCAGCCTTAGAAGTGTGTTTTGAGACTTTTTCCCAGTGACCCAGGCATCCTAACGGCCTTGTCCTCTGAATCCATCTTAACTGGGGCATTGTTCTGCTGTTGTTACATCGGTTCAATGGAGAGACCCAGCCTATCGCAGGGCATTCTCCCAGGAGTGAATATAATATAACACAAGTTCCACGTGTAATTTATGTGCATGTCAATAAAAGAACTGGTCTGAGCACTGATATGAGCACTTACTATTTTCTCCTTGTCGCAGTAGGAAGGGAAGCTTTTGGCCAGCAGGGCGCAGTACTGCAACAGAACCTTGGTGATGGTCTATGGACACACCGTAGCAGGACAGTGTAAATGGTGACTTGGACTCTGGTATGTGAGCGGTTTGTTTTGTCACGACGTCACAAAAAGAACACGCTTACATCTCACGTCGTACAATGCATTGCAGCCACTCAGAACTCTGTTTGCATTAGCTTGTGTATCAGGGTCATCATTATATAAATGCAAACAGTACGCCGTGTATGGTACGAGTGGATAGGAACTACAGCGGTTATAACTTATAAGGTTATAACTGCTTTGTGCTGACTCAGCCTCTTTCCCAACCATACATAACCCATATGGAGTCTGTCAGCACCTACATAAGCCTCTCTTTCTCCCCTACGTAGAATTTAAGTACAGCTGGATTGAGAGAGAGAGAGAGAGAGAGAGAGAGAAAGAGAGAAAGAGAGAGAGAGAGAGAGAGAGAGAGAGAGAAAGAGAGAGAGAGAGAGAGAGAGAGAGAGAAAGAGAGAGAGAGAGAAAGAGAAAGAGAGAGAGACAGAGAGAGAGAAAGAGAGAGAGAGAGAAAGAGAGAGAGAGAGAGCCTCCCTCTGTGTTTAAATGTTTAATGCCACCAAATGGCCTACAGCCTTTAATTTTCTTCTCTTGTTATTGTGATAAATACAGATGTGTTTGTTTTGCCACAACACAATACTACTCTAAATTCAACCTGAGAGGCATTTGTTTCTTTCATGACCCTTGTAGTGATCTGTAATTAGTTTGGATATCCCACCTTGGCAAAGCGCCTGTTGTACTGGCCGACCACGGTGGGGTCTGGGCAGTCCAGCTTCTTGATGATCTCGAAGCTCTGGTTGAGCTGCGTGAAGATGTCCACCACCGAGCTGGAGAACAGAGCGTGCTCGGACGTCTGCTGGAACTGGAGGGACACCGAAGGGGTCAATGGTCAGAAAGTAACCCCCACCGAAATACCTACCTGCTGCTGAATACACGTACTTACTAGTACTTACTGTACTGTAACCTGTAACATGTACTTACTGTCCTTTCATTTACTCTGAAGTTATACATTTTAAGCCCCTCCCACCCCAAACTTTTAATCTTTTCTTACGGTCAAGTTTCTTAAGGTTTTGTAACTTGTACGTTTTGAAGCTGACCCCCCCAGATGGCACCAATGTCAAATCTGTTGTCCTTGGCAATGGTCTGGTGTCTCCAAGAGAGACCTTCTTTTTCCTGACGGAAGCTGTGACACCTGTCATTCATTGTGTCATGTCCATGTCTCTGCTGGTTGCTAACTCTCCGGACAATAGCTCCGTCCCCGACTGAAAGACACCTCGGTCGACCAAGGTGGCTGTACTTTGCTGTCCAGCTAAGATGTTGGAGACGCTGCATGCTAGTTAGTTGGTGGAGCGACTGATTGGGGGGGGGGTTAAAATAGATAATCCCTTGGGATTATTTGTGGGCCGCTCACCCCTTCTCTCTTGTCTCTCTCCAGAGCTGCGTGCATGAACTCCATAGAAACCTCCTCGTTCTCTGCCAGCCAGACCAGGACAAACTGCAGGAACCACCTGGCACGCACACACACACACACACACACACACACACACACACACACACACACACACACACACACACACACACACACAC
>JAOEHI010000014.1:2190049-2206454 GCA_025447815.1 Percopsis transmontana
CAAAAAAACTTTTTTTTCAATAATTTTAATTTAATTCCATTTTTTTTTTGTTTGTTTTGGTGGTGGTGTTTGTGGGGGGGGGGGGGGGGGGGTGAACGGGCATCGAAGCTCATTGTCATGCTGGCAGAGCCTCTGTCCTCAACACAACCAAAGTGTATGCCCGCAACACACACACACACACACACACACACACACACTCTTGCCAACACATCTCTAGCCCGCAGCGTGTCGGTGACAGGGCACGGGTTACTGTGGTAACAGTGTGTCTCTCCCATCAGTTTAAGGCTCAACTACTGACCCGACCCCCAAACTCCAACCCCCACCCTCTTTCCCAAAATGTAGAGCTGTGCAGCATACACTGTGTCAAATGGGGAGATGTGGTGGAGAGGATGGGTATTAATATTGGGTGTTTATGTCCAGCTTAGTTGGCAGTTCGGCGATGGGTTAGGTTAGGTTAGATGTGACTACCATTCTGGGGTCAATTTGTACAGCAATACAAGGATCCAAGTTTGAAGTTTGAGAATGGCTTTTTAATACTTGTTTTAGTGTTGGAGTTACATTTCAGTGCTACTCAGACCCAGACCAACGTACAAACGTTTGCCTACTTGTTTAACATCGTTCGACTTCTTGTAATAATGAAGTTAATAAGATTTCAGTACCCTTTTAACCTCCAAAGAACGTCTAATTTCAGAACTTCAGAAACACTGTGCTGTCTTGAACAAAGCCCCGTTAACCGCCAGTAACATGTTTTACTCTCCTCTTAATCTTAAGTACTATATTTTCTGTCCTGAGGTTTACAGCTGGGCTGTCCAACTGCCCTCGTCGCGACCTACCCAGCGCTCCTTTGCGCATAGCTCATAAACCTGCGCTGGTACCAGACACCAGCCAGGGAGCCCAGCGTCTGACTCGGTCACTCCAACACGACTCACTGACCAAACTCAATTATGTGTCCCATTTATCTCCGCCGGGACTGTGCCACCCCATGGCCCCAGGTGTAAATCTCCCCACCCCAGTCAATAATCTATTCTCCGACACCTCTATGGGCCCTCCACTGTCGTCAGCCATCGGTCAGGGGAATGACGGGGACGCCTGGGGGGTGGGTGGACAGGAGAGGTGTAGGGCAGGGAGTGAAAGATGTGGAGAAAGCAGGGAAAAAGGGAGGAAAGACCAAGTCATCCATCTCCCAGGTGACTTGTGGTCACAGTTCATTATGAGTCTTTATTATGTAGCCCCCACCCCTCCCACACAACACACACAGCCACAATAAAACACTGGAAACGAGCGAGGAGAGGCTCAGAGTTTAACTGGCTGTGCCGGTCTGGTCTTGTGAAATGTTAAAACTCATTTCATTAAACACATTTAACAATGCGCAATCCCATCAGTGCAGCCTGGTGTTTACAATGGACACGTCTCAATTTGAGCTACCGAATTACTCTTGTAGTTGAAAACAGCATTACAAAACACTAGGAACACTATAACACAGTTGATTAGTGCACCTTAATCGTTCATTACCAGTACCATTAATGGCACTACTTCAGAATTATAGTTAGCTAGCTTCTTGTTAAGTCCTTATTCCCACACACAGTGTGCCCAGCTAGCTTAGACTCATAATGGGCTGAAACAACAAGGATTGGGCCCGCTGCCAGCTCTCTGGAAGACGGGTGTTGTAGTCAGAAGAAACGAGCACAGAAGATCACACTCGCTTCAGCCAGCAGCATCAGATCCCAAACTAAAACATGTCATATTAGGTAGATAATTAAGGCTGATACAGCAAACGTGGCCAGCCGCCGCGCGCCTGACAAAACGGTTGGCAAAGCGGTCTAATTAAGCAACGAGTGGGGCAGGGTCGTCCCTTTGCCTGGGACTGTGGTTAGTGACGGACAGGATAATGAGTTTTCTGAAGAGCGGAAGCCTGGGATAATGAGTTTTATTCAGGAGAGCTTCGAGGGGGGAAAAAAAACCTTAAGGAGGCCTACGCATCCCGGGCTCTGTGACAAACAACTTGAGACGCTCGGTCGAGTGCGCCGGCTTTTCAGGAAATGGCCTCATAACTGTTGGCGGACGCAACCTGTTATTTTACATCGCTGAATATCGAGGTCGAAAACTGCCAACTGTATTGGCGTTGCAATTTGCAAGGGCTCGGCTCGCGGAGGGATATTAGTGTTCAACAGTTGACAGATGATGGCTCGCTCGGTTTATTAGTGTACATTTCACTGGCACACGCCTGCTGGCCTTGTTGGAAACAGCTGGCCCCATGTGGAATTATAAACAGGGGGGGGGGGGGAGGGGTATTATTTTGCACTGTGCTGAACGTCCAAGGGCTGTTTTATCAGCTGTCCAGAGAGGATATTCTCGCAGGCCTGTATATTTCCACTGGCTTGTTTTAGCATGCTGCCTTGCTGGTAAATGTGCGTGTGCGCTGCAGCTGGGAGAGAGGTTTTTGTTGGCTTGGCCATCTTGAAACAGGCACAGTCGGCTGTGGCACTGTTGCAGGCTTTTGAGCTCCATGGGCCGAGCTCATCTTTACCGTGGCCATAAATGCAGAAGGAAGGGACAACTGACTGTAGGTTTATGTCAGCAGACAGCTGCTTCCAGTCCCAGCGAGTGCAAGTTACGGATGGGCACAATAAACAATGCTATGTGAAACAGACTATACAATGGTGGGTGTGTGTGTGTGCGCCTCTCTCTGCATACAGCTCCACTATGGTATATATCCTTGGATCATTTATTAATCTACAATATTCAGCAACAGCAACGTAGCTGTGAAAAGTAGCCTACACATTTTCCCAGGCTCTCCCAAGCTTGATTTGTATTTATTTGGGGAATATTTAATTTGCGCACACCACAAAACAATGAAAGGAAATGCTCTCTTGCACCAGTAAGGGCAGTCAATGAGAAGGTGTCAGGGTAAATAGGTTTCTAAATGAGCACGTTCAGTCACTTGTTCTACAGGTTAGGTAGACAAAATACCCCCAAAATCAATGCTCAGGTAAAACTAAGGGTAACAAGGTAAGCTCAAATTCATAGGTGAAGCGACTTTTGAAAACAGTTTGGTACGTGGAGAAAACAATTTTTTTTAGAAAGGAAAATAGTCTGGTAACTGGACAATGTTATGCTAACACAATCTAGTAAAATGCACGTTCACAGTCATTCGTCTGTCGGTCTCTGCTTTTTAAACATTTCTTTTATGTATTCATCCTCTGACTGTCCTTTGTGCATTCATCGGGACGTGTGGCAAAAACAAATCCATATCGTTGTTTTATCCTACGTTGAATTCCATTGTTTCTTAAAAAACAATAATTAATATGGCGTAAGAAGGCTTGAGTCAAGTTCAATTACGCTTTAAATCCATGCTCAATTTCCTAGTTATTGACGTAACACTGAACATTTGATATACTAGAAATCCGATTGAATGAAATGATGAAAATTAATATTGACATTCAACTGTGAAAAAAATACTTAGGAGAGAGAGAGAGTAATAGAAAGCAAGTGATGGCTGAATTTATCAATAAGTCATAGTACACTGGTCTAACAACAGAAAACTGAAAAAGAAATAGGTTAAAGATTGAAATACACGGTAAATATAGCATTAACCATTGTTTATTTCCTAAAAAACGTTCACTATCCAAGCCTATTTAAAGGTACACCTACACAGGTTGAGTTAATTTGTTTAAATAGACTTCTTTCCAGGTGTAAGTTGGTTAGAGCTATGCTACATATTTGCAGATGTCACTAAACTAAAAATACTGAAAAGAACCAATCATAAAGAAAGTGTCAGTTGTCCCGCCATAACAGATTGAGAGTCAGGAAGATGTCATTCAAACACAGTATGTGTGCCCTTTACAGGCCATTTAAAATACAGTTCTAACTGATCTCTGTAAAAAGCTGTTTATAGACTCCACGTTTACAGACAGGAAGAAAGTATATCCTTACTCAGTAGCAGTTCCAGTTAAGTGAAAAGGTATTTGGTTGCTTTAATGTGGTTCAAAGGAAGTATAATGCTGCTTCGTGTAAGAGGATGTGAAAGTCAACCTAATGCCTAAATGTGATTGATAGTAGCATGTACAGTAGCAGTCCTAAGCACCTGATTTGTTCTGCAATTAAGCTATTGATTAGCCACAGATACCTCACCAGCCAATACCTTCCTCCTAATGGCCTGCCTGCACGTTTAACCATTTATTTCACTCCATGCATGCACTGCACGTGCGTAAGACTGTCCATAAAGAAGCACACAAATCAAAACATTTGTCAAAGAAAGGGGCTGTTAATAAAAAATTAATAAAAGAGCATTTACACTATCTATGCAAACACAAACACTTTATAGTCCCCTGTAGATGTTTTCAGCAGAGTCTTGCCTAAGTGGAGTTATTGCCCTCTTGGTGAATGTTATCATAGCTGTGATAGGCACCGAGCCAAGAAGCCTGTGATAGGCACCGAGCTAAGTAAAAAGGTAAATGTAAATCACTTTTCACAACTCCTAGCAGGTGGCTCCTATAATGGCTAAACCTACCAGTAAACAATGGTAGCATTTGCATAAACATCACTAATGACCCCCTCTGTGGAAATATCATTAGAGCAGGCCTGTCAGTGGGAATAAACACATACACATACACACACACACACACACGAAAATAAGGATTGGAAAAAAACGTGGATTAAAGAGTTCAGCTGGTCTCATTGTACCCACCTGCCTTTTAGACATCTTTAACCTTCTGTTATGTTGTGGAATAAATGTACCCATTTCACTGAAATTCTATTTAACTTAATTTTTTCAGCATGAGCCTCTAGATGGTAAATGGACTGCATTTATATAGCGCTTTTTTGTAATCCACAGGCCACCCAAAGCGCTGTACATCATTGCCTAACATTCACCCATTCACACACCAATAGTGGTGTCTGTGTGTGTGCACACAGTCATGTGTGCACATACAAATACACACATTTTTATCATATTGAAAGGAGGGATCTCTTTCTCCCTTTCAACACCTCTCTAAACAAAAACAAAGATTATGTCTGAATTATGAGGTTTCCCGAGAGAACTGTGGACACATAGGGGCAAAACTGATAAAAGGGTCCCACACAAGGTTCTATCCAACCTTCACTCCCTGAATAGGTGCTAGAAAGCCTTTTGGACAATGAGATTGAAGAAGAGGTGTCAGAGACTGAGGACAATGTAGAAGTGAACTCTGATCATGAGGATCATGAGTCTCTTTTGATGAAGAGGAAACTTCCTCACAGCCTAAAAGTGAGGTTATCATGTCAAGAATGGAAAGATTGAATAGGCCACATCCTCCCATGCATGTATGATCTATGCCTTTTTACATTGATAGCAAGATGAACAAAATATGTATGAAATTATATTTAAAAATTCAGCAAAGAAAAAAAAAAACATTATCTCCATTATAGCATAAAATTATTGCAAAAAGTGCATTTTGTAATGAAAACGTTATATGACGAAAGAAAATAAAAGTAATTTTTACTATCATGGTTGATAGTTGATGGCCATTTTTGGGGGGCATTGACTTGTTTTTAAGTGAGTTATAAAGCACTGGCTCAATTTGACCCAGAAAGTAAAGTGTGTATAGCGTTTTCAAACATAACATTAGGGTTAACATAAAATGTTGACGGGATCAAAACTGGCCAGCTAGCACACTCTAGCAATAGCCTTTAAATGAAGCGTTTACAGTGGAGCTGCTGTTCTCATACACAGTATCATCCTTCTGTGTCTCGCATCCACATCGACGGCTAGAGTCAACAGTCAGGGGAGCACCGCTTACAGCTGCAAGAGCTGCTCTAACCGCCCAACAACCGGCGCAAAGGTCACATCTGTACAGTTTAGTGAAGAGCTATCAATGTGCTTTAGATCCAAGCATGTGAAGGCACTAATAGGATCAGTCTTGTCGTCTACACTGGACAAAACCAAGCTAAGCATTCGCATCAGAGAGCAAAAATGCTCTAGCAGAGGCGTCTGTTCTGACAAGATGCCCTTGGGCCTCGTGGTTTCTGGGATCAAAGACATATAGTGGAGAGAAAAGTCAGCAGAAAAGTCAGACGGTGAGAAACTGTGGACTGTGAACTGCATATTCCTACACCTTGGGTTGGGGAATATACGTGATCTCACATTCAGCTTTGTTTCGGACTTGGCCTAAACCTTCTCAGGAAGACCTGGTCTCGTTACATACTGTAACCATATCACACAAATAGGGTCCATCTATAGTAAGGGATGTAGCATTGCACAACAACATGATGCAACATTTCTTCATGGCGAACAATTTACAGTTTCAAAATGTGTTATATAAAATATAGTAAACACTTAATGCTAGTGTTAGGCCTACCATGGGATGGGGGGGGGGAAACTTCTCCTGACATTTAGTGTGTAATGATTTTAAATTTCCCCTCTTATTAGGGGAAATGTACAACATCTTTTCCCACAACTTTAGATGCATCGTTAGAAATGCCTAATCCTTTATTTGGCGGTCAACGGTTTCTTCCCAGAAACAGAGTCTCTGCCTCTCTCTGACTCCATTATTCTCCAACCCTTATAAAGGCTGAGATGCTGCCAGCATTGATAGTGTCCCCAGAGAGAGAGAGATAGAGGAAAAACTGTTTGTCTCTGAACAGTTAAGCGGGACGCGAGGGAACGTAAACACTGAAACTTTAAAAACAGGATTCGGTCCAGCATACTACTGTCCCGGGACAGATCCATAACTGGATGCTATGTAGCTAGAACCTACGCCTTGCGTCACTGGGAGATATCTTCCAGAAGCCTGTTAAATTGCAACGGAGACAAACACAAGAGAAAGGTGGAGTTGGAACAGCGACTTACAGTTACTGGTGGTGCAATTACCATCCTTCAGTGTGGTTTGACTAGGCTGCAGAAATGGTGCAGATTTATTGGAGAAAATTGAAGGGAGAAGAAAGTTACTGTACCTGTTGGGTTCTGTTTTAGTAGAAAACAATGCCACTGCCCAGCAGTTAAGGAATTACATTCAAGCCATACTACAATGACTATTATGGGGGAAACTACATGGTTTCCTGTTTGTAACCTTTACTCTGACTTAAATGCGTTAGATATTTAATTGCAAATTGCCTTGTACAACGTATTCTCTTGACAAACTTTATAAAAGAACTAATTAATGCGAAAATCAAAATCTCCCAGCAGTATCCAACAATGAAGCTTTGGGCCACTGTCTTTTCTTCCCATTTCCCCCTCATTCATTCCATTGAGTTTTAATTACCACAACAAGGATTCGGTGTCCTCTAATGCCATCGCTTAGAGGACTAATTTAAACTCATTAACTCTCAATAACCGCTAAACCAAATGAAAACAGCTAGCTTTGCTGCACATATGAAGCGGTCTATGTATTACAGTCTATTGCATTAATACTCGGCTGTGCCTGTTTATAAACAGGAACTCTGTGTGTGTGCATTTTCAGACAGGGAACGGGGGTGGGGGGGGGGGGGGGGAAGGCAGTGAGACTGCACGGGGAGTGTGTGGTGTGTGTGCATGACAGGGGGTAGCCCGATTCAGTGATATGAAAGAATGCCAAGTGTCTCCGTCTGTGGTCTCTGTGATGATATAAACCCATGACTTTGCCCCAGTTTGAGGGCTAAGAAATACAGTCATGAGGTCATGTATTCCAATAACCGTCCATGTGTTGACAGAATAAGGCCTCCCCCCGCCCCCGTCCCCTGCCACTGGCAGTGGGTCCCGGTAGAGAAATGAAGAGACAATGATATTTAATTTCCCCCCACATTCACTGGAGCGTTATTCAAATGTATTATTTCTGTATATAATCTGAAGTTGCATTTTGATCTTTAAGCTACAGTACAAACGTAAACTTTCCAGCGTATGGAATCAATGACTTTGAGTCTGCGTGTTAGTTTCGCCTCTCCTCGCTGGCAGAGCAACTGCTGCTGTTTCACGTAAAGCGCATTACTAAATGTGCACTGCTTGAATTCATATTTATAGGAATATTGCACCTACTATGTACCAGCACTTGCAAATAGAAAGGCTTTCATGAGTAGGCAGTAGGCTGAATAATTATTGTTTTTTACCTCAATACCGGAAACGGATGTTTATTTACATAAAAAAGTTTGCTTTAAAACGTTTTTCACTGTGCTGAACGTCCGAGGGGAAGAAGTCGGCAATTTTATTATAAGGGAATGCCTGACACCTGTCAGACTCCTGACAAAATTGATTTACAGCATACAAGACATTATACTGTGTATTAGCTTATCACTATCCATCACTAAATATCTTGCAAAACAATTGTTCTAAACGACTGCTACATCTCTTCCCTAATCTCTACAATACACACCCGGGACACCAGAGAGTGGAGGTAGCTGCTTGCGACAAGAGGCAGTGGTTCTCGGGGAAATGCACCCTTTACTCTTGGAAACGCTAGTGCATCCGCTCCTACCATGAGTAGCACCTAGTGCCTTAACGACTCACTTTCATTTTAGATGCAAACACAGCCATTCTTTCTTTTCTTTTGCTTTTTGCACTTTCTGCCTGTGTTTTCATGCTACGCCGCCCTATCCGACCTTGTGTGTCCATCCATCCATCCATCTGTCTGTCTGTCTGCCCTCGATCCCTCACAGGAGATGTTAATGTGATCTTAGCAGGCCTAATTAAAAGGACACTTCCTCCTTGGAGACGGCAAGTTTTTTTGATTTTCTTCCTTGCTCCTCCTTTAAGCGCTGGAAACCTTGGGTACAGGAACTCAGGGATCTAATAGTAGGCTCACGCAGTGCCCGCTAATTAAATTAAGCCTCCTTAATAAACGAGGAAGTGAACCGTACGCTTCAATCCCAACTTCACCATCAAAGGAAAGAGGAAGAAAAAAAATGAAATAAGGCAGCGAAAGCGGAAAACACACAGCCTGGAGAAAAAGATTTCTTCCCATTATGTTACATTCGCTGCCCCCTAACTATGTTCAACCGCACGAAAGTAAAAGAAAACACAGAAAAAGCATTTCAGAGTGCTATGGGAGTGAATGAAGCTGCTACTCAACTTTTTTTGTTGTTCTTGCAGCAAAGGTCTTTGTAGGTCCATTTCCCCCTTTACTAACTAATCTCAGATTGTTGTGGTTGAACGGTTGTTTATCATCAGATTCATGCACCCCAAAACTGTAGCACAATGCCCTACAAACAAACAGAAAACTGTGGCAACTGAAATCAATTGAGAATTAATTGCTTTGAATTTGCATAAATTACAGCTCAATGAAGACTCCAGAAGTTTGTCAGACAAGACCTAAAGCTTCAGTGAGAAATAGTTGGAAAACCTAGATAAGTTTCCTTAACGAATGGACTGAAAGAGTCCATGAAAAACAGCTTGTCTTGACATGAGGTAGGGCTAGAAAAGTGTGCATATATATTATTTTTGGGGAGAAGTCTTATTAATTTGGAGCTATAGTATTGTTGAGACATGCCCTTCAGCACTCGACTGTAGACGGTGCTATTCTGAATCCTTTCAGTGAAGTGGAAGGCCTCCGGACTTTTGTCCGGGTCCATTACAGTATATCTAGCAAGGAGGAAATGAAAAGCAGAGGGCAGGGAGAGGAAGTCAGAAGGATTATCATAAATTAAAAAATTCATATTTTCTTCCAACACATCTGGAGGAGAGCAAAACACGTAAAACATCAGCCTGTGACAGCTGGCGTCACACTGCATCAATCTTCTTTTGACAAGCGATTAGATTACAAAAGAAAAATATTTATTTTAAACGGACACTCGTTGATTGCGTTATTGCACCTTCATAACCACAAATATCCGCCCCAAGCACACGGTTTACGTATGTAACAGCTGTGTGCGAAAGTGCACATGTAGAGAGGAGTGGAGGAGGGTGTCAGACTAGGAGCCCTGTAGGGGGAGGTGTAGTGTTTTAAACCAAAACAACAACGGCCATTTCAACTACTAGGGTAACTCCGGGCCACGAATAGAGTATAGATTTGGCTCCAGTTGGTTCGAACTCTGTCACAGAGGCTGTCCGCGCTCTCTCGGCCCAACAGACCATGAGGGAGAAATAGAGGAGTGCAGAAGGAGAGAGGAGAAGGAGCCCGTCCTCTCATCCTCATTATGTAAACGAGGTGCATGACTATCCCGGAAGGTCCCTCGAGAGTTAATTACCAGTGGCTTCTCAGCCTAATTGGCTGAAACTAAAGAATTTGCCATTTCTTATTCCCAGGCTTGTGCGCTTCCTCCCTCTCTCTCTCTCTCTCACACTATCTCTCTTGCTGTTTCTCTCTGTCTCTCATAGCCACACTACCCTGCTCCCTCTTTTAACCAGTTTTCTTCCTTCATCCTGTCACCACCCCCATCTCTTTTTTCTCTCTCTCCCTGTCCGCTGAAATACACTGGTCTTCCAAATTTCCCCCGTGCCAGTCGGAAAGCACTGGCGCTAATGGTTCATTTGAGCATCTGGTCCAGCTGGCAGTGGAGAGGCACATTTTTACATTGCTAATTCCAGCTATTTGGCTAGTCTAATCAGTACTGGATGAGGAAAGAAAGAGGCAGAGTCGTCCGTTACTTGTTAAAGATAAAAAAATAGAAACAGGGAGAGAGGAGGGCGGCATCTCATTCATTTCTAAGTGGATGCAAATTAAATTCAAAGACAGGGACAAGAAGTTTGGAGTAGGAATTAAAGTGGGTATTTCGGTGACGAAATAACATTGTTTAGACAGTAACAAGAATGCAGACAGGCTGAGAAGTAGTGGACTGCTGGGCTCCGACCAACAAAGGAGCATTGGGCTAAACTAAATAAAATGCTATATGGTTCACAATCCCATACAGTATACAGATTTATCTGGGTGTGTCTAGATTTATTCATCCATGACATGGAAGTACAGCTTGGTAGAGCATTTGAGATACTAATGGAGAAAAGATTGTGGACAAAATAAAGGAAAAAATATTGCCCGTACTTCACATCCCCTAGGCACTGGCGACAATAAGACTGATCAAACATTAAAAGGTACACCCCTCGGTTGCAATATAGCAATCAAGATTGTGAATCGAAATGGGAAAACGCTGAGGTCAATGCCAGGCTCTGAATGTTTGGCAACATTTGAAAAATGAGTGGGGCTTCAGGAGTCTGGAGCCAGGCTACGCTCCCACACTGGCACACTGGCAAAAGCCGGTTGTGTTGTCAAACCAGCTGGCATGAAAAGTCTGGCTTTTTTTTAAGTGGCATGAACTGCACGCAAGACGAGAAGCAGTCAAACAAATAGGAACAATGCAACAATTTCCTACATTGGATCCTTAGAAGCTGTAAAATAGTATAGATACGAGTGTAATATAGATTACACTCAAAAGAAACTGAATCCTTGAGAATGTGACCTACAGATGTGATATTACGCTGACAATCTGACTTAATCAGACGTCTGGCATTCCCCCCAACTCGCAGGAAATGTATGCAGAAGGCCTCTGGGCAAATGGAGAAATGCTGAGGGACCAAAGAGCACTTTGCGATACAAAAGAGCTGAAACGCACTGTTAAAAAGACCCGCAAAAGGTACAATGCAAACGGTTGTCTCTGCTAGTATATCTGTTCTTTCACAGCTGTCCCTTTAAAGATAACCACAATATTCAATGTGCTCTGCCCAGGAATACTATTTATTCAGTATAATGAGCAGATATTGAAAGGAAAATGAGAAACTGCAGGGCAGGAGCAGCAAGAAAGAGTGACAGAAAGGAATAATAATAAAGGTACAATAAAGAAGAAAATGGGGCTTTGGGGAAAAATGAAAGAAATTAATGACTTCAAAAGGGGGAGCCTTTTTTATCCTCTGTAATAAATAAATAATATAGCCACTTGTTAGATTTTTTATTTAAGAAGAATAATACGGTTAGCTAGAAAATAAATTACATTAGGAATTTGACCGACATGTATTTGAGTGACGCATCCAGTCAGACAGCACAATGGTCGAAATGGCCAAAGGTGTGTGTGTGTGTGTGTTGGGGGGGGGGGGGATATATATAAAAAGGAACATGTGTCCATCGTTCCTCTTGTGGTTCAGACCTACTCTTTACCCCTCTGTAGTACAATTAAAAAAAAAAAAAAAACTAAAACACGCCCGTAATAGTACACGGTGATATGATTTATAATTACTAAGAACCACCCTTTAAAAAGGGACAGTTGCCAGAATTATAAAAACTTGGACAGTGCATGCCCCTCCCCCCCAACAGAGCCCCTAGGCGCACCCTTCACTGCTCTCTAGCGCTCCCTGTACAGGCACGAGCACTTTCAGGGATAGTTGTCTCAACCATAAGCAGGTTCTGGAGTTAAATATCTCTCCTTTAAGGACACCATCAGAGGAAAGACAGGAAAGACATAGGCACGCTGTTGGAACAATCAGGATATCCCACAGAGGGCCCTGCTTGGTAGGTTTTTACTACTTCCTCTCACTTTGCAGCCGCCTGGCGCGCGCATTCTTCCGCCAGAGCAGGTATTTGACAGTTGCACACCGGGGAAAGATGGATTAGACTAGAGCGCTTTGCCAGCCAGTCCTCCCTCTCCTCTCCCTCTCTCTTCCCCGGTGGTTCTCATCCTCCCCTCCCCACCACTCCCACTCCCTAAACAGTGCTGGGTGTGTGGGTTGGGGCGTGTTCGGGCGTACGAGACAGCAGGCTACCTCCCGCTCTCCTCGCCGCTGCTTCACCTATTAGGATGTTCATCAGTCCCGTCACTCAGAAGCCTCCGGAAAAAAAAAACCCCGGCACCCTCGTCGCCGCTAGCCGTTAACCCCCCCAACCCCCCCAACCCCCTCCCTTCCCGCTGATGGACAGATCCAGCGCTCCGCTGAGACGAGAGGAAGTATGAGGAAGCCCTCCAACACCTGAACAGAGGGAAGCGGGTGGAGGGGGGGGTTGGTTAAGAAGAGGGGGAAGTGGGGCTTGCCGGTGGGAGGCCGGCCCACTTTCTTCTGCTGGCTGCACACAATAAGGAAGAGCTCGCCCGTCTCTCCTCAGACTAGGCTGCCGTCTGTTATCGGGATACCGCCAAAAGAGATGCAGTTTTACTTTTCTTTTTTTTTTTTGTTCAGGCAACAACTCAGGGACAGTCGTGGGCGGAGCAGGCGACAAACGCGCTGACATGTTTTGTCAAGTGTGAAAAAACTAGGGATATTAGCAAACAAATTCCAAATTAAGAAGGTGTTACAATTCTCTCACACATCCTAGGCCCATAGCACAGATACCAGCATGGCAACTCAGCTGCTAGCCAAATTGCTAACCAGGCTACCTGTTTCAAGGACGGTAAAACCAGGCGTCCGTGGTAACACAATCAATGTAGTCAATTACAGTAATTATTAAATATCGTGTCGCAATTCTGCTGTGCCTGCTGTTCCGTTCTTTTCAACAACAAACAAATCGAGCGCTCCTCTCGCGGGGGGTGTGCTTTGCCATGAAAGAGACGCTTGGAAAAAAAACTAATTAGCCGAGGCTTAGACGGACACAGCGCTCAACCCCCACCTCACAAACCCTTCCGCTCTCCTTAAAAAAAAAAAAAAAATGTGTCATTCAAGCTTAGTCTCTTTCCCCTGTTTAAAGCATGAGGAAACTTGCAAAGGAGTTTGGCCCTTTCCACGGCAGATCATCAACCCATATTACCGGACCAAAGCCACAGAGTCAGTGATTGGGGCCACAAGAACAAACCTTTGATCTTTTCATTGGGCCATTTAGTGCAGGCAGAGCAACGGAGAACGGGTGCTTTGTTACACTATATCCACCTAATAAATGAGAAAGGCTCAGGTAATCCGAAAAAAAATGTCTCCTGCCTTTAATCTCTGTACGCTTTACACAGTGATGCAATAGAAAACTACAAGAATCTGACTTTGGTGGTTGGGGGAGGTGGGGGTTCAGACTTTTACAGGCTGAGCTCATGGCTCTACAAAAGGTGCAGCAGATCTAAGTTAATTCTCCCTAATTACATTGAAAGAGAATAAGAGCGAGCAGCACTGACTGTTTTCATTTTGTGCAACGACTAACTAACCATTGTAGCCGTACACCTGCGTATGCCAGCGAGCGTGCGCATATTTGCGTTGAATGAGGTAACAAATGAGATACTGATTGCAAAGTACACGTAGCAATGCGTTGCGTGCGACAGCATTCGCCTTTGATCGGGGGACTGAATACTGAATAGTAAATCCGTGCGTGCGAGAGAGAGAGAGATTCATTGCGTTTGTGGGCGTGCGTGTGCCTGCATCCTCACCTTGTGTAGGAATGAAATATTGGGCAGAATTCACCCGGTGGCCAGTTGGACGGCGTGCATCCCTGGGTGAATGTGCCATTGTGTTTTAATGGCTGTGTCTACGTTGTTGTGATGCTAATGAGTCCTTACTAAACACAATCCCCCCTCCCCTCACTTGCCCTCTTCCACTAATTCAACTAACTTGAATTAGTGGAAGAGGGCAACTTCCGAAGTCGAACGTTTTGCCTGCCCCGTGTGTGTTTCTGAGTTTTATTATTTCAGTGTTCTGTATCATTAGCAAGATGGCAAGCTTAGAGAATAAGCTTGCCATCATGACATTGTATAATATTTTTCATGTGTGTATAGTGAGAGAAAGGTGCATGTTTACCTATTATTTATGGTTAGCATATAGTACAAAAATACAAGCGGATACAGTGAATATACACAGAAGGCATCCCGTTTTGTGCATTAGCCTTCGACACAAATGCATTAACACATTATGTGCGTGCGCATGCACGCTCAACGATACTCAAACACACACAAAAACACACACAAAAACACAGGCCTCCCTCTGTGTTCCACTTTTAGCCATGTCTGCATATTGGCCAAACAGTGGAATTGCTGTGCCTGGTCCATATGTATGAGGGGAGAGACACCGTCACCGCCTATGTCAGCGAAGGGCCCCTACGCTGGCTGCCCTATAAAAACAGCCTGCTGGGTGAACACATTGAGATCCCAGCACACATGGGTCAAGAAGTAGGCAGAGGGAAACTGGCCAAAGCTATCTTTAAAACAAATAAATGAATAATTAAACATAAAAGTAAACGCAAACATGAACAAGACTTAAAATACTAGTCTCTGTGTGACAAAACACATTTAGAGAAAGACACAAATCCTGTTATTTGCATATTCTGGGGTAGTCCGAACCAAAATAGAAGATTCAAAAAACATGGTTCGGTTCGGTTCGCTTGTAGTGTAAAAACACTTTTTTGGATGGTTCAGACTTTCAGACCAATTACAGTTTCACTGAAGTGACATAGTCTATGTCACAAGTCACAGCGTGTGTTGTGTTTCGACACTGAATGATTGCTGGCGAGAAGACTTGGTCACAATATGCAATATATATGCGTGTACAACAACAGACATTATCTCTAACTGATCGCACGTGTACAATTGAGTACACATGGTACCACTGTGCTAGAGTGCATGTAGTGCTCACGGAGAAACCTACAGCAAAGGAGTCTGGATGTGATTAATAGCGTAATTTACGTGAATAATGTAACAACCCGAGAAATAAGAGTAAAAAAAAACAATGAAATTCACTATATTAGAACATAACTAATTATTAAAGTCGATTAGTTGTTACAGCCCTAAAAAAAAGACGCAGCGAGACCTAATGAAAATAAGGTCATCACCTGCATCCGGAGAGACTTGTATTGGCTTCACGGACGAATCAATATTAATCACAGGTATAAAACACTAGTGACGGGCTCGCAACCACCTTAAAAACAGCCTTGCGTCACATCTCATTGCCATCAGACTGAAGGCTGATTAGTTAAAGACATCGGATCAAGGAAGACGAGCAATTAATAGGGTTGTCCGAGGGTTGCGAGGACAATTCCGGCTGCCGCACTTCAAAGCATTGATCGATAGTTACTCTATGCAGAAGCTTTTCCTTTGAAACTACACAGATCGATCTGCTTAAAAAACAGTGTTTACTTTAGGGCTGGTTGAGTTTTACACATAAAATGAAACACAGTAAAAGAACATACTTTTTCGCTATGACATCAAAGACATTCACAGACACTCAAAGCTAGTGAATGCACTACCCTAAACCTTCTTTGAGAATGAAGAAAGCAGCGATTGGGCTTGGAGACAGAAAGGCGCGAGGGAAAACTAGCAAGGAAAGGAGCCAATCTCTTCCAGCACGTGAGGACGATAATAGCTGTGGCATGGAAGAGGAGAGGAGGATGAAGGGCCGAGGCTTTGACATAGAGCAGCACAGGGGATCCCGCGCCAACCGGAGCATGGCCTTTTAGCCGAGCACTGTCGGAGTTGCCAGTTTGACGGCCGATGAAGACAAGTGACATTTCTCTTGGGGGGGGGGGGGGGGGGGGGGGGGGGTGTACAAAAAATTAATAAAAGGGTTGAAGGCAAAAAAAAGGGGGTTAAAAAAACCAAATAGCAACCCCAAGGACCCAGGAAAGTTCTTTTTTAA
>JAOEHI010000014.1:2206554-2230856 GCA_025447815.1 Percopsis transmontana
TGGAAAAAATTAAGAGACCACTGCCCATTTAAAAAAATATCTATATACAATTACATTTATATTTATATTATTTATTATATATATTATTATCTTTATATATTTATATATATCCTATTTATATATGTTTGAAATTATTTAATATATACTTTTTATTTTTTATTTTTGTGATATTTATATTATTATATAAGAATATGCAGTGGTCTCTTGATTTTACGAGTTGGTTTCTGGCGGAATTGATACAACACAGATAGATCTCTAATATATTTTGCTTAGGACAGAAAAATCCCACAAGGCTAGACATTCTTGCCACAGCAGCAGACAGGAGAATCATTACGGTTTGAAATGCAACAATTGTAACGTGCACGCAGTGTCAATGCAATGCAGGGGACTGGCCTCTGAGCCCCTTCGCTTCCCTATTGACCCCGAGTCACACCCCCGCAGACTCAGTCTTGTCAAGCTGACAAACTGTGGAGCCTCTTCCATATGCATGAGTCAACATCTTGCCGTTTAATTTGCACAATACTGGATGAATGCTCCGGCAGTGAGAGAGGGCAGACGGCTGCAGGAATGGTAACCAATGCAAAGAAATGGCATGTTGTAGTGAGTTGTAGATGCTAGTGGTCTGGTCCTAATGTCATGGTTCCTTGGCACTATGGGATGTCTGAGAGTGAGAGAGTGAGAGTGAGAAAGAGAGAGAGAGAGATTCCTTGGAAGTCACCTATTCTATTCTTACACAGGTCTTTTGATGCTCAAATAATACAGCAGTGAATCACTTGAAAGGATGTACCACTGTCAGTTTAGTGTGACAATGACAAATAAGGTAAAAGTCAGGCTTGAGAGGTCCACATTTCCGGAGAATTCAAACGCGACGTGCCTTTGAGATCAAACACTTGTGTCTCTCACACACTCAGTTCAAGCAATGAGCAGAAGAGAGACTTTGTTACTGGAATTCAAAAACAAAAAAGACGGTAATAATGGGAGGGTTAATTGTGTGAAACTGTCTTATTTCAGAATTTCATTTTCTGTAGCGCTTGCCATTACGCTTGCGATTTTGGAGATTGGATTTCTGAAGATATAAGAGTATTTTATGAGATTACATCGCAGTATGCCCACATTTGGCCTAAAATGGCTATATGTTTCATGCGGCTGCCTTTATTCAAATTGGTGCCTGCGTTACACATTTCACTCTCTCTTTGCGTCCCTTTCCCAACCTTCTCTAACTCTCTCCTGCCCTCTCTCCCTCCCATAGGAGGTCTTAATCTGAGTTCGATGTCACCAGGTCATAGTAGCTGCATCGTCAGAACAAGTGTAGCCACATTTATTGATGAGCTGGACTGTAAAAACAAAAAGAGGAATTTGCAGATTGGAAAAGTGTAGGGTTTTCTGAATCCACTGCAGAAGGAATCTTTGATGGTGTAGATGTACATAAAGAGTAAAACAAAATCCCCACCTAGTGAACTATTGCTGGCATCTAAACTGCACATTTTGTGTTGGTGGTATGGTTGGAGTCAATGTGATACTGTAGACTTTTGAAAGCTTTCATTAGAAAGTACTGTATTTGTGGTAAATTGTGGTTTTGAGTAAATTACTGCATATGAAGCATTTAAATCTTCTCTTGTTCGATTTATTATGACTCATAGAGAATGTGGCTGTGTAGCAGAGATTTAATATACTGTTTCCCATCTGCTGATGAACTTTTGAACTTTTGAGCGAATTTAAATCAAATGTCCTCATGCAATCTGTTGATAGATTAGAGCGGGCCCTGTACTCAGAACTTGCTAATGACGAGCTAAAAGAAAGTCTAGTGCGATGACCAGCTTACATTTTGTGTGCTTTTTAAAAGCATGCGCTCAGCCGCCTGATGCAAATACAGTTTACAGTTATAGTTATTTTCCGGTCAAGAGACTGCCGTCAAGTATGATGGATCAACACAGAGCTGTAAGACAACGCCATCAGAATGTGATGGAATGGCTTAGATCACTCTCTAAACTGTTTTCCAAAACAGGCTGCAGTGTAATGCGAAGTTCCATTAACTGAACGACTGTAGTTATATTGACTATAATTATTACACAGTACATTCCACAGATTCTGTTTAATGTTCACTCAAAGGATCCGTGTGTCTGTAGACGGAAGTACCTCTTGTGGGTCTAATAATAAATGGTTCCTGAATCCTTCCGGAACTTTTGTTTTTCCTAATTGTTTGAAATTATGGATATCAGATAGGCAATCGTCAGTTAGGCAAACGTCAGTTAGGCAAATGTCAGCGGGAAGTCACAAAGGAAGCTACGCAGACAGAATACGAGTTTAATCAGCCATAACTTGTATTCACGTATTCAATGGGCACTACAATGTTAGCGGTGACAGATGTTGACTCATCTAACCCACATGACTCTATTCTCCCTCCGTCTTTCCGCAGCCGTCGCCTTGTGAATGGTGCCGCTGTGAACCAAACAATGAAGTACACTGTGCGGTGTCTGACTGTGCTATTCCAGAGTGTGTCAACCCCGTGTACGAACCAGAGCAGTGCTGTCCGATCTGTAAGAATGGTAAGCACCCCATCTTGTCTGAAATTCAACACACACACACTCCCAATGTCATTAAAATTTCATTAAACCAATAATGGCGGGTTTATCTATTGGTATGGTCATTTGATCACCACGCCTTTTGGAGGATAAGGATGTAATTGATGTTTTATGAATTCAAATCATTGCCATGGGTCCTGTTGGCCACTAATGAGCGCTACCAGCTTTAATTATAAATGACACACTAAGCACGGTAAACACTGGCCGATTGATTAAGCCCGTGGTAGGAGGGACTAATGGGCCCCCGGAGAGCCCTTTATCTCTTGTTGCCCTCCACACCCAAGTCATACGCAGCCAATCACCAAATTAGAATTATAGTATTGCCACGGCTCAATGGCTATTTATAAGGAATATTTCCGGTAGACAACTCTAAGGGGTCGGATGGTCATTTATAAATGAAATCTACAAACTGTTCACCCTGATCTCCCTGATCTCCCTGATCTCCCGGACTGGAGGGCTTGAGCGAGCACTGGTACTGTATAGCGCGCTTTGGGGAAATATCAAGGTCAACAAGAATGCTGCAGCGGGATATAATCAGAGGCTTCAGAGGGCTTCCCCTATTGGTCATAGGAAAGAAATGAAAAAAAATAATCAGACTGCTTGACTGCAAATGAGTCTCAGAAATGAACCCAAATGAACTCCTAATAAAGAATAAAGCTACAGAAGATGGAAACTGGAGGAGTGATGTCTTGCCTGGATATTGCATCGCGCCTTCTCATTACGTGGTGTCACAACAAAAACGATTGACTAAATGTATTATTGCTTTGGAATAAAGATTAAATATAAACATGGTAATTAACACATTACGTTTTTTGTTTTTTTTTGCCGCATAGCAATAGCTGACTGACAGTATATAAGGTTGACCAAGATGTATTCTTCCCAATTATGAGTACTACCCACACATTGTTTAACTCTAAAATCTAGCCTGGTAAAAAGCATCCGTATTTTGCAAGCTTCGCCTTTAGGTTTTCTCTGCATTCCATATCAGTCTGGGAACTCTCACTTGAAAACAGTTAGAGAACAGGTAGAGAGCCACTGGCCCACTTAACCTCCAGGTGGGTAGTTCAGTTGGTGCTGACAGCAAGGAAGTATTTACAAAATCATGCCCATGTGGGTCTTGTGGGTTATAATTGGTTTGAAGGCAGTCCAGGCAGTCTGCTAGCCCCCGTGTTTGAAAATCACAGTCAAACGTTTGTTCTGATTAGTTGAATGTGGTCTAATTGCCTGCTAATGATTTGATTGATCCCTATTGGCATTGTTGTTCAGTGAGTTCCCAGACTGATATGTAAAGCGAAGCAAATCGTAGAGGCGGGGCTTGCAGTATCAGGATGGTTTTAACCAAACTTAATTAAAAAAAAAAAAAAAAAAAAAAAGAATAGTTCTTCCCATCTTTTCCTGTTGCTTTAAATATATTTACACACATAGACACAGGCAAAAACACACTCTCATACACATAAGCCAACTTGCCCACAGACGCTGGAAGCAGAGCGCTAATCCAGGCCGACAGGATGCGGTGACACCCATTGCAGCAGTGGCATTTCGGAGGGGAAAGCCTGTCGTCTCTATGACCCCCCAAGGGAGCCTGGCGCGGCACTGGCAGCCAGATGAATCTCTCCGGGGGTGGATGGCAGAGAGGGGCGTGAGGGGAATGTTGTTTCGCGCTCATTCTTGGCTAAGGGAAAGGCGCTAGCGGGGGGTGGAGTGGGAGGGCCGGGCCGGGCCCTAGCTGGACCAGCGGTTTTCAAGAGGCGGTTCCCCGCCTTCTCTTCCACTTCACACTTCATCGAGTACTGTACAGGCATGGGGCCCAGTGCCATGATAGAAGGAGCCTTCACATGCATCAGTGGACACACTCAAACTAAAGCGTGGTGACGCGAGGACAGAGACATCAGTTTTACCCTAGGCTGGAGGAACCTCTGGAGCCATCCCTATCATGAATTATATAAACGCATCATGGGGAGGATACGTACTTAGATACAGTATCTAATCTCCACAAAAAATACTTACTGATTATAAAGCAAGAGGCTAAAAATGTCCAGTCCTGTGAACGTATAATGTTGAATCATTAATGATCTATCGATCTATCTGAAGATGGCCATCATGTCGTGACAGACTGTCATGCTGCAACACAGTCTGATAAAGTCAGGCAACTTATTCAGGGTGACACTTTGACAGTGCTTATAGACAAGCTGCAGTGGCGCAGGATCTAGGATATGTGGCTGGTAAATTTGTATGTATGCATTCTTGGCCTCAAGGCAAGAAGCAGTATTTGAGACAAGTACTGCAACTGCAACCGAAATCTTAAGAGAGATAACGGATACTTAAGGGAAACTTAAACATTTTGGAGTCTATTCCTATTTCACAACCTATCTGTGATGTTGTTAATGAGGAAGTATAATAGTCATGTCCTTCAAAGGACATTGAAGGACATGACTATTAGGAGATGACTCAAATCAGTGAAGGATTAACTAACTATTTAACTATTAAAATATTATACAGTTGGTACCAAATAGGAATATATTTCAGTATTCTGTACTATTACTTTTAGGTCCTTTTTACATCGGTCCTTACATGTTTTTATCAGACATATTATTAGCACAAAAGAAAAAAAATTATGTTTATGAAACCTTTAACACTCCAACAAAAACGTCCTAGCGGAACAGCTTCAAGCTGAAAATCCAATTCCCAATATAAAATTATTGAAAACACCCTTCCGTCATCTTGTTTTGTATTGCACTTAACGTGAAAAGTTGGGATGCGTAAAAATGGTGTCTGAATATTTTGCATTTTCGTGTCATGTTCAGTGTGAGGCCTTAAGGCTAAAAAAAATAGGATGAATTGCTCTAGCAGAGGACAAACTCCAGTTACTTGGACACATTTTAGTGGCCATGAACTGACAACAGCCTCGGATGGGTCTCAGCGTGTCCTTTGAGCGGTGACAGTTAGCGGAAACTGTGTCCTTGTAGCTCAGAGCGCTCCGATATATCTGGCTATAAACAATCACACTTGGCAGTCACGCCACTTCCCCTTTTTCCCTCATCAACCTCCACTGGGTTTGTCCTGTAACCTGTGCCAGCTGTCCAGAGGCAGATCAATAAAAGTTAAGACTTGGCAAGCGCTCTCAACGTCTGCTCTGAGCTCAGATCGAAGGGCTTTTATCATGTCCGAATAGACCCCGGAGTCATCTATGGGGAGGCAAGGGATGGGAATAGGAGGTTGGCAAAGGTTTCCTTTATGAGTTTAAAAATATTTGATGCCTACTGCATCTTATTTCCACTCAGTGTGTGTTAGTAGATACTTCAACTGATGGAGATTAAAGGGAAGTCTGAGCCTCTTTCTTCAGTAGCACTCTGAAGAAGCTTGCGAGACCTTCTGAGCTGGCAGTAATGATGGGCCACTGGAGCTACAGAGATTAGGACTGTAGTGGTGTTTTTGAAGGCCTTGCTCTTCATGCAAATCTCTGACTTGTGTCAGCAACCCAGGGGAAGACAAATCGGCTGAGCTGCCGATAATTAAGAATCTTGTAAGCTCCCAGACAGGTCACCTTAATGCAATGAATATCACACACCCAAACGCTGTTCTTAAAGTTGAGTAATATTCCAGATTTGCATTCTGCTGGCCATCGTCTGGGAATGTATCTCAAGGGGATTTTAAAGGTTGTACAAGTGTACTGCTTTACCGTAGGTTTACAGCCCTAGCATTATTATGAAATAAATCAAAGATATTGGAATAATATGATGTGCATTAATGCTACCCAGGAAAACTAGTGTCTCTTAAAGATGAGAGGCTTACGTTTTTCATCATCACTGGAGTAGGGAAATCTGGCAGGTCTTCAGTGCTGAACTTAAGAGAGCAATTCAAAGTCACCGTCAAAGCAATTGAGCTGCTGATTGCTTCATTTAATATTATTAAAACTGGGGCCAATCCCTGGCACCTGCTTGTGCTCCAGACATAAGCAGAAATAAAATAAATGAGCAGCATCAAAGTACATAAAGTAGATATCCTAATCTCATATTAATGCATCTTTGAAATATCTGCCTTTTTGCAAATGCAACCGAACCACAAAATGCATCTGAGGTCATTTCTTATTTTTTACCTTTACCATGTTCTGTTACCAGAACATGTTCAGGTTGAGGTGCTTCCAAAAGGTGTGCAAACCAAAATTGAAAAAAGCCAAAGAGGGGGAATCCACAAAAAGACAAATGTATTTCCAAGAAGATAGTTTCCAAGAGGATACTTCCAAATTCATTGTTTTAGAAGTCAGTCCAGGGTGTGTATGCCGAGAAACCAAGGGTGAGGAAATTCTAAGGGGTCTGTGGCCTTTTAACGCCTCCTCTCTGCCGCCTCTCATTGCAGCTTTCTCTCTGTACGCCAACCTCTCTGTGCTGCCAAGCCAGTGACTGGCAACCCTCTCCGTTCGCGGTGCATTAGGATGCAAAGCGCTCGGCGGCGAGGGAGAAGCGGAGACTAACAAAAGTGCTTTAGTGTTGCAAAAACAAGCCCATCGGCACATGCCAGTGAAAAGATCTGTACCCCGGCTCTGACTCCCCCAAATCCTGGCGGCTCACTCCGCAACTCCTACAATAGGAGTAGCTCCCGGGAGAGCCATGCTCTTGTGCTCTAACTCACTCTTTCTCTCTTTCCCTCCATGCCTACTTCCTTCCTTCCTTCCTTCCTTCCCTCCCTCCCATCCGGCAGGTCCAAATTGCTTCGCTGGAACGACGATCATCCCAGCCGGGATTGAAGTGAAGGTGGACGACTGCACCATCTGCCGCTGCCACAACGGGGACTGGTGGAAGCCCGCACAGTGCTTGCGGCGAGAGTGCCTGAACGGCCAGTCGTTGTCATAGAGACCCCACTTGGTGGTGGTGGTGGTGGTGGTGGGGGGGGGCAAAGCTTAGGCAAGGCCATGCCTACCGCACCATTTTGTACGACTGACAGGACAGGAGCACAATTTTGCGGCAGACTGCTGTGCAGTAGGCAAGAGAGGATCTCCTCTTGCGAGCGTCACAACAAGACAAATTACGCCGTGAAGAAGGGAAGCAGAGCTGGCCAGGGGACTCTGCAGTTTTACTGTTCTATACATTTTCAGACTCGCTGCTGTCTAACAAAAAAAAAAAGAAAAAAAAAAGCTTATAGATATCATTTTCCGACCATTGGCACTGTTTAACAGTTTGGTTAATTTCTTTGTCTGTCTGTTCTCTGCTTATTGTGGTCCCTCACCTTCACAAATCAACAGCAGGAAAACAACATTAAGCACACTACACGCGTCGCTTTTATATTAGAAACTGACACTAAGTACTGCAAAGCTGTGCGTGTGTTTCACAACTTCACTTGAAGAGCTTGTTTACAAGATGCACATCACACACAAAGACAAACTGTTCTGATATATGTGTCCTGATATGTTCTGTTATGGCAGGAGCTCAACCCCCCAATTACACTACCAATGTTACCATCAACATTGAGAAATGCTATGAAACTGTGAAATTGTGATTTTGTCCACCGTCACACCGTGGTGGTGTTTTTGACGAAGGACAGATTTAGCCAACTGTAAAGATAAATTATGTAAAAGTAGGTGTAATATACAGTACATATATAATGTCATGGCTATGCTGCGTCAACAATCTCACGCCAGGGGATCCCGGTTGGATTAATTGCTCTTATTGTTTTTCCCCTGCGGTCCGTATCAACCAAAATTTTCGTACTGACTAGCAGCTTGAACTGGCCATCAAAGCAATTAGTGAGCCAAGAGACAAGCTCTCATTTTCTTTAGTCAAAGCAGTGTTCTGTGATAAATAACCCAGCTCCACACTGCTATAGCCTGCACGTGGTGCTTGTGGTGCACGCGACAAAACTGGCAGACAAAAAGGATATCTGCTTGTGTCTAAGTGTTTCAAAGCGGCCTTCATGTAAAATACAGTACTGGAACACAAATACCCCCTTTCATCCACTGCTTATGTTAATTAATTTGCCATCTTAAAAGTTCGGATCCACACGGACCACGTGAAGCACTTAAGACAATAATGCTCTTGTTAGGACACAACAGTTATCCCCCGCTCTCTGCTATAGATTATACAATAGATTTTCCAGTTTGCAACCGCCCCTGTATATTTGCCACGCTCAGCAACTTGAGTGTGGTACTGTGGCTTGGGCTTAAATTTAGTAGACAGGCTAATGTATTGGTTTGATCGATTCAAAAACCAGGTGGGGGCTGGAATGTTAAGGCTAAAAGACTCCCAACAAAGGCCATCATACCTAAGTCCAAAAACTCCAAATCTTTTTGAGATGATGAATACTAGTCATTGATTCATTGGTGAATTTCAGGAAGCTAATGCTGTTCATTAAAACTTATTTTTTTTACCCCCTCATTTACAAAAAATCTCTTACCTGTTAACCTTTTAGAACTCATTCCTGGGATGTGATGGATGGGACACTTAATGACTCCAAATGCTCGGTAATGAGAGAAAAATGAACACCGGATGAAGACCCTTGCCTAAAGTTGTATGGGAACAATACATTACCTCAAAAAGCCACTAAAACTTGCTGTGTAATGGCAGCAGAGGAACCACAAAATCAAAATAATCTAGGTGGAGTTTAATCTGGGGTGCCACGCTATATCTCAGGTCATTTCCATCATTAGGCTACAATGATTTAGTATCTTTCACTGTGAAGACAGACCTCATCTATCTGGCTAGAGATACATTGGTCTGCAGACTAATTAAATAAAACCGACAATTATATTTATCATTTACTGCCTCAATACTCACAACTCTGAAGAATGATGGGGGTGCTTCATTCATCCTAATTACTTTGTAATGTTTTTGATCTTATAGATGTGTTTAAAAAGGATACTTTCCATTAGTAAGTCATTAGTAAGAGAGAAAAGGTACAAAATGACTTCTAAATAACTGGGATCAAGGACGGTGTTGCCACCACTGATGCCTTTGTGCTAAAAGATAGCAACCCTATTTGGAGAGCGGCCTTCATGGCCCTGACAACAGCTGAGCCCTCTGCAAGTGCTATAGCACTCCTTGCTGTACTGTGCCGTAATGTGCCGCAGCCTGCTAGTCCTTGGCCATTCAATTTTTCATGTCGAGTGCTAGGCAGCAGGCTGGAACTGGGAGTGCAGCAAAGCATCAAATGTGGAAATAAATTAAAAAAAAACAAAAAAAAGGAAGAAAAAGTAGGTGCTTCAATTAAATTCAACAGAGGCTGTTGATGGCAGATCAGATGTTTAGGTAGTTTGTAGCATTAGGTTTACGTTTGACCTCTCTGCCCCCCCTGCCCAAATGTTTTTCATGGGTTTGACTTTGTGAAACTAAACCAAGTGTCCACTGAAGGTGGGGACACTTGACCAATTTGCTAGCCAATTTTGTCAGCGTCACCTTCATCACGTGACTTTGAAGGTGAGAGTAGAGTAGGGGGCGGTAGACTCGACAGAGACTGAGAATCCATCCGCAAGGCAAGGTGAGGCTTAATGAGGTGAATGAGGTGCAATGTATACAGTAGATTCAGTGATCTGAGTGGCTTGACTGTTTGCAGGTGATGTGACTATTGATTCAGTTTGTGTCCTTTGCACAGTATTTCCCTGGGAAGATGTTTTTTTTACTTTAGAACACACCAACTCATATGCTGAAGTTTAGTGTGAGGTGTCGTGTGTCTGAACGGAGGTTAAGTCCGTTCACAAAGTATACTGACAATTCATGTGGGGGGTGGAGTGTCCTGCCTCATTGATATTCTTTAGACGAGACCTTAAGGGAAATTCCGGTCAGATTGGGGCTGGACCTCATTTTCCCCATCCTTCCTTGGTGATGTTTGTGACCAAAATAGAATCAAACCATTCAGTTTAGATGTCTGGCACTCTACACTGTCGAGACTCCATAGATTATAATGGACACAAAAGGGGCCAATGGAAAAACACAAACTCGCCCAAAACATGTAATTTTTGACATTGTAATTTGCTTGTTTTATTGCAGAGAGTGCATTTGGTCAGTCATGTTACACGCCTCTACAGTGCCTGCCTGCACAATGACAATGAAGGAATCTTTGACTGAATTATATTAGAATTTGCTCAAAAACAACCTTCAAAAGCTGGAGATGGGAAAATGAGGTCCAGCTTAAAATCGTTGAGAATTCCCCTTTAAATAACGTTTTATTTTAATTTTAGTTTGTTAGCCACCCAAGAGTTATCCAGACTGTATCTAGACTCTGCATCTTTCGTGAGAAACACACAATGGCTTCTTCATGGTAGCTATGATTCTCACGCTTGTCTAAACAGAGAAACAAGCCCTTTTCCCATTTTTCTGTTAAGGCACGACGAGGTCAGATCTGCGTTCCCAAGCATAAAAAAGGTTTCATGTTTCAGGGAGCCTCCAGCTATGTAATGACAACACACCCAACAAGATGACCTTCCACCTGACAAGTACGTAAAAGGTGTAGTTTCAGGGATAGGTCAGTGCAGTTGGTCTTTGTTCATTTTCACACAAGAAATGTTTTCTTTGTGCGTCTGCCCTTTTTTGCGTTGCAAATTGGAACTTTTCCCAGTCACGTGCCTACCTATTTCCAATCCCGAGCTTGTACATGGGCATTTTGTAAAGGGTGTGCCATTTCCTCGTGTTGCTGAGACACCGACTGTAGCTAGACGCTATGAACGTTTTTGTTTGTTTGTTTCTAAAAACAAAACTGTTACATTAAGTGTGCCTGAAAACCAACAGAGTGTACTATCTGAAACATGGAGAGAAACACTGTTATTATACAATCAACTGTATATAATATTTTGGGCACCGAGGGTCTGAGGGATACTACAGTTTCAATGTAGTATAAATTGCAAATTTGCTTTTCAGAAAAAAGACACAGTTTGGTTAGTAGGACATGAACCAAACATGCGATTTAAATTATAAATCTGACAAGTCTAACAACCCTTGGTGCTGCTTATGTTGTGTATATGTAAATACCTTCAAACGTATAATGTGTATTCTGAAATCTGAGGTGAAGAGGAAAAAAGGGAAAATGTGTATTATTTATGGAGACAAAAACTATTTTGTTAAATAGACCTGAAAATAAGTGTTATTCAGCAAGACCGGTGTGGTATTATTTTTCCTTCACAATTGTTTTGTATATACGCAGGAGGATTCCAAGATTTGCTAGCGCACAGGTCACTGCTTCAAAACAAACCCTGCATGGAAACACAGCGATAACAAATAACAAATACTGCACACATGTACAATTCCTTACTGCTGCTCCCAGCATCAGAACCCCACCAGGGGCAGCGTGTTGAAATTCATCTGTAACCGAGAGGATGTATCCAGACATGCATCTCTCTGAATGCAGGACCAACCTCAGGGGTCAAAGAGACAAAGTAACCAAAGAAAACATTGCACCTGAAACGGACCCTCTGTTAAACTCCCATGTAAGCCTTAAATAATCAGCACTCAAAGAAAAAAGGAAAGAAATGCCCACATTTTTTGGTTAATATAGTAAGATAGCCATGCCTGTTTTGTGTGCACTAGCCATGGTGTACGAGGGCATTACTCACAAGTTCATTCTGCAATTCCATTTCATTACCACTCAGTCTGGGCTTCTGTCCTGTCCGCACCACTAATTGCCTTCCCCCACCCCCCACCCCCATTGACGGGAAGGGGGAAGCAATTTAATGCGGCACGCAGCAATCAATAGCAATTAGGCGCATCCCTGACTAATCCCATTGAAAATGGCGACTTGGGAGATGGCCAATAAAAGACCTCTAAGGGCACGGGCATGGGCATGTGCGCACGCACGCGCACACACACACACTTGTAGCAAAGATAAAGTGGGATGATATTTGGGAGAAAACATTTTTTTAATTTCTTTTCAAGATCAGATGCCAGTGATTAATAGCTTGGCTTTCCCTACTCTACACTTCATGTGGCTTTTCCATTGATCTTTCCAGCAGCTCCCCAGTCTTTTGTTCAGATGAAGCATTTTTAATTAGATAATTAACTTTTTACTTTGTCGGTGCACGGCAAGAAAATAACACTCGTCTGTGTGCAACAATAGGTACATAAGAGGTTCGTTTATTTCAAAATGTGTGTATAACAGATATTTTTCATGGAGATTTTTCAACCCATAAATCAATAGCATGAAAAGTGATTGAAAATCGGCCTTTGGGTAGGCACAGTAAACCTTTCCTATGCATAATATGCTTTTGGCAATCCCTTCAGATAGATTGCTTGTTTTAAGTGTTTGCACTGAGTTATATAGGCGTTACAGGAGTAATTAGTTATATTAGTTTCCACAGGCAGTGAAGCAAATGTAGATGAAGTAGCGTTTGCTCATACACTGGAGATTGTACAGCCTTAATGTCAAACAGGAAGCCTCTACAGCTAGCTGCAGAGGGTTAGCTTCATCTACATTTAATCAGGGTGCGTGCACTGAACTGTTGTAAGACTTCCGTTATTTCTGTTTAAATAACACCTGCAAACACCTCTTGAATGTCAAACAAACCTCCTAGGCCTCTGCCTCAGGGACTGGGAGGAGGCGGAAGGCCGCTATACAGTCGATGAGCCAGGTGGAGGGCGCTGACCACACCTTGCCGCGCCTTACCATCGCGGGCTTGCGGGGGCCCTGGGGGTCGTACAGGATGTATTGGGTGCACAGGGCCTGGTCGGAGCCCTGCGGGGCGTGGTACGCGGCGGCCGCCAGCGTCTGCGTGACGTCACAGTCGGGCTTGGGCTGCCGGTTCAGGAGCTGGCCCCCTCCCTCCCGCAGGAGCTGGGTGAGCTCGTCTTTGGGAGGCGCCTTGAAGGAGCCCAGCAGGAAGAAGAAACAGCCGTCGAACAGTGGAGGGAGCTGGGGAAAAAGCAGGGGAGGTCGGTGCAGGGAGCGCCAAGCGAGGAGGGGGGTGGTGGGGTGGTGGGGTGGAGTCGCGAGCATGAGGGAAAAACAGACGCCGGTTATCTGTCATCTCCCTCCGTTTAAAAGATGTTGTCAATTTAGTGGGAGAAAATCCAACCTGGAAGGTTTAAAGTCGGCCACTTTGTTTGGAATTCATTTAAATGCTGAATCACGGCGCTGCAGAGAGCTCTTATGCTGTCGGCGCTATAAAAAAAAAATATACTATAGCGAGTTTGTAATGACTCGGCTTCTTAGTCAAGAGACATGAATTTACAGTATTTCTCAAATCATTTTGTATCGCTTAATATCTGTGTTAAGGAAGTAAGACCTACAGAGGCCCTTCTATTCACACCATTTATTCATTAATTAATTTCTAGTTGTAAATTACTGCTCTTCAGAGTTTGTAAAGTTAGCAGGGGCACTGACACCACTTTGTTTTAATTCTTCCTGCGTGGGCATTTTTGCAAGCGTGTTTTATAATGACTGCATGGCCTTCCTGTATCTATTAATAAGGATTTCACCATAAAAGAGCAGAGACAGAATAAACCCAAACAAGAACGCTACCAAGCACCATAAGAGGATGTTCATTATCGTGTCTGCCAGCACAGGAACAGCAGAACAACACACCCTGTATTAAATAGTCCCCGCTTTCCTTCTCAGTGCACTGTTTATCCTTCAGGACTGAATTGCCAATCAGCCAACAACATCTCGTACACAGTGCTGAACAATAACTGTCACTGGCAAGAAGCAGCTTCTGAAGGATCCAGGTAATCGTGCTGTTTGTGTGTATGCGTGTCTGTTACCAGGCTATATTTGTTGATACGGCTGCGTCTTGGGCCTTCCCCTGCCTCATGCTCCAACTCGGGAATCCACTGGCCTGCCTGCAGACAGGCCTCAACCCCTGCCAGATAGACAGATAGACAGATTACTCAGAAGTAATGTGTGTGTGTGTGTGTGTGTGTGTGTGTGTGTGAGAATCATATGGCATTTGGCAAGTTCTTTAAAAGTAATTTGGGTTAAAACAAGGGATTTCATTACAATTGGACATAAGCGCCTAATTCTGCTCAGGTATTATGCATGTATACACCGAGTTACTAAGAGTATATTCCTCTATACTCTTCTATTAAGAACTCATGCGCTCACATCTTCTCTAGCCCCACAGCCATATGCACTTTTGTGTAGTTTAAAAACATAAACAGTGAGCTGGGAAAGACATTTGGGGTTCTGGGGGCACTAGAAGATCACTGAAGAGCGCACCTTTATATTTGTCTGAGTGTGTGCAGGCTAGCCTAGTTACTAAGGAGGACAATATGCAAGTGCTCCTGTCGCTGTGTGGGGTGACCAAAACAGGGATGCCCGCAGCATGATGTAGTTAATGAGGCAACTCTTGGCTTAAGTATCACCAGCATTAGTGGCAAGAGTTCAAGCTCTACCCCTCGTGGTTCAACGCTGTGTGACAGAAAGCTTTCTCTTCCCCCACCCCAGAGAGAGAAAAGAAAACTTTTTCCTTTAGAACTTTGAGAATTTAAAAAAAAGGCTGAAAATAGAAGAATGGGCTGACTGTGAAAACCAACTGTGTTCGCCGCAGTACGTTGTCAGAGAAGGGAAAATAAACTGTTTGTGAATAACTGTACTAGACACCGCAGGATTGTCACTGTGATGCTTTCAGTAAATGCTGCATTATTGAAAATGGTGGGGGGGTTCAATAAATAAACAAACAGCTGGGTGGCGTGCAATTGTTAAAAAAAAAAAAAAAAACACTACAAAGAGGCATGAAAGTACAATTCCACCAAGGTTAGGGTAACGCAATAAAGGGAAAAAAAGGCAAGGGGCTCAGTTCCTTCAAGCACCCTGGCTTCGCCTGCTTTTGTGATGAGCCACAGACATGGCTCATGGCTCCAGCCGGAGTATATAAAGATCTCTTAGGAAATGTGCGTCTCGCCAACACCCCTGCAAGTCCTCTTTGATTCCTCCCACTTCCTGTCTCCCCAACACTGGTGGTGTGCAGTATCCTCCTTTAATTAAAGCTTCCATTTGCAGAGACCCTGCCGGACTGGGGCAGGGGGAGGGCAAAGATACCGGGGGTTAATCGCTGTGGGCGATAGCGCTGGTTCCTTCGCCCTGCGCCAAGCCCCCATCTGCGTATTTGCTAATTACATTCACAGAGATCTGGCAGGTGTGGGAGAGGATGTTGGGGTGGGGTGGGGTGGATTGGGCGAGCAGATTGTAAGTTCCTTTGCGAGTCAGTCTGCGAGTGGACAGACAGACTGATGGAGAACGTCTCCAGTAAATTAAGCCCCAGTCTCTAAAAAGAAACAATGGAAATATTTCACAAGGCAGAGAGAGAGAGAGAGAGAGAGAGAGAGAGAGAGAGAGAGAGAGAGAGAGAGAGAGAGAGAGAGAGAGAGAGAGATCAAAGTCTCAATTCCACAAGGAGAGGAAGAGCTCTATTGATGGAGGGCTGGCAAGAGGCAGGCTGAGAGACTTGGAAAGGGAAGGGCACTAAGGCATGACAACGATGCAACATGAGTCGACAGACAGGACATGGCAGCCAATGGGTGACAAGCTGCGTCGAGTGGTCAGCTGCCATGTAAAAGAGAAAAGGAGGTTACGCCGGAAGTGAAGTATGTCTCCCACACACACACAGGAAGAGAGAAAGACCAATAACAAAAGAGGTGTGCACACTGTTTAACACGCGCTAAGAGAGAACCAATGCCATGGAGGGTTACCCCAGTATAGGACAAGCCAAGGTGCAAGACATCTCTCCCTTTCTACTTGCCCCGACGACAGGCCCCTTTCAACATCTGTTTGTTGTTGTCAGAAACGTTGCTTCACGGATACCAGGGAGATTGGCTGGGAATAGCTACATTTTCTCACACAAACTCATCTTAGACGGAATGATACGGGACGCTGCTAGAGAGACATTGCCATTTCCTCTATTCCAGAATATTTCTGAAGCCTGCAATTCTGCAGATTTTAAGACCCCCACCACCACTATTTGGCTGTCAGAAGCAGGGGTATGCACGGCACAGAAGCAGGGACACGCTATGTACCTGTAAATTGCCTGTTGCAACCCCCTGTGACTTTCTTCAGTTTCTAGGGAATGAGAAGTTGGTTTGGAGTGGAAGGAGGTTTTTCCTAAACAAAAACAGCTCCCGACTGTAGATGAGGGAGAGCAGACTTCTCTGACTAGTTTGGTACTGATGAGGAATTGTAAATAGTCAAGCCAAGTTATTTATAGAATTGACAAAATAAATATGATACCCCAGTAACACTATGGCACTGTAAGATGTAAACAGAATGGCATGCCGTAAAGATGCCTTTATTCCTAGGATTACAAATACAACCGGTATGATTAAAGACTCAAAAGCTGACAGGTGTTTTCAGACAACTTGGCTGATTAGACATTCTGGACACGCTTGAATCAATCTTTATGATTAGTTTAGATTATTTGTGACATCACAACCCAAAGCAGGAATTTTAGCACATGCCTGTGATTCAATCTAATCCAGTTCTATCTTTACAATCCCTTGTTACATTAAAAAGGTGAGGTATTATACGACAGGTTTTGCCTAGTTTTGGCATGGATCTTGCTGTCTTGAGATGACGTTGATACTCCTTGCCATTTCTCCAGGTTTTCAATCAAAAAACAAAGTCACCAGAAAAACAAGCAAGTCAGAATCGGTCCCATTATCAATGTCGAAAATGGTTCCAAAAAACAATAATTTTCAGCCTAAAATTCACATAAGACCACTCGTATGTTCAGCCATCTTTGCAAAGAGACACATCCAATCATCCCTCCCCCAACCCTTTCTCAAACTTCAAACAAATTAGAAGTTTTCAAATTGGCCAATTAGCAGCCAGTGATATATTAATATGAATGAATGTCTCAAAAACGGGCCATTTAGTACTGGGTGTAAGGTTTAGCCCCATGGTGGAAGGAGGAGACATGGACTCAGGAGTACTTCATCTGGTGCTTCCATTTATTTCTCACCAGACACGTGGAAAGTGCAATAGTGCAAGGGTGAATTATTACAAAAATATAGCGAAGGAAAAAAAACAAACAACAAAAACTACATACAAACTATTCAACTCATTATCATAAACTAATATTAAACTACCAGTATGTCAGACCCTGACTATTGGGCTCTGGCACAGGTGCCCTTCCAGGCCAAAACCGTTCTCCCCCGAGGCGCCTCTATCTCCTTCCTTTTTTGGAATTATGTAACCCCTAAATACCCATACAATTCTGGCTACGTCAGTACACAATACATTAACTATAAAACCAGATATTAAAGGTTACATGCTGAACAAAGCTCCTCAAAACAACAACTTTATATATTCCAGTACATTTGGATGACCTTGGGTAACTCCAATAACGCTAAAATAAATTACTTGAAATTGCCTGTGTGTTATATTATTCAAATCATGATTTCTACACTTTTGACTAGTACTTAACAGAACTGAAATTACATGAAATGACAAGCCATGCATCCATTGATGCTAGCCCACATGCTAAGGTTATCTTAGCAGGCTAAGACAAATGCCACCACTGGCTTAAATGAAGTCATGGGGTAGCCCCATGACACTGTTCATTTTAGTTGTGTAGACTAGCTGATTGACTAAGCTAGACTATGTTCTCAACTTGAAAAATATGTGGCTAACTGTCGATTGAGATAAGAATATGAAGTTTACTGTCACTAACGTCATCAATCATATTGAAAGTGTGAAAGTTTTTTCTGTCACGGAGAATGGAGTTGAAAAACATACCGTGTTGCAACCAAGCGGCAACCTCCGGTGCTGTAAAATTAATCCAATGCGGAAGTGCCAAAATCTGCAGTTCCTCTAATGGCCACTTGAGGCTGGCTCCAAAAGCGAGGCAATCCCCATAAACCCCCATGTTAACATGTCCAACTTTACAACAGAAATAATCATGTTTACAGCCTGGTACAAAGAAACGGTTTTGGTCTCTATAGCTAGTTTCCCAGTTCATAACAACTGTATGGGGGTGAATTTTTTTATAACTCATCAGTTGAAATGATATTAAGCCATCAATTTATGCATTCATTATACATAGCCGGGAGTTAGGCGGGAGTCAGACAAGCCAAGATGGTGACGGCCAGAGCCAGCACACTTGGAGCTTCAAACTCGTTCTTCAGAAAATCTATGGGTGACGTCATGGAGGGTTTGTCCACCTATTTATACAGTTTATGGTTACATTTAAACACACACTGAACAGAATTGTAACAGTGAATCAGGAAGAGAGCAGGTGCAAGCCAGAGGAATTACATGATGAGGTGGAGAAGCAGGTAAGAGCGATTACTAGCTCAGAATGTTTATTAAAGATTAGTGCTATGAAACACAAACTAGCAGCGCGGTAGCATGAACAAACACCAAAACAATGGCCGACTGCAAGATACGCCACCAGTCCAACTTTATTTATTATAGTAAATAGCCCACAGGTGTGGGCTCTACTGCACTCCTCAGCAGTGATGGGAGGCGGAGATCGTGTGCAGAGACGTGCACCAGTCAAAACAAGACTGGCAAAACGGGCAGGCGCAGAATGAAATATTAGCCCGTTTAAATTATAAAACTATTGCCGTGTTTGTTTCAACGGTCATTCACCTGTCGGCTCATTCAACAGTTTTTCATTGTATTTGCAAATGATAGGTGTAACAACGGGAGTGCCTCCGCCCCGCTCTAGCTCGCCGGCGTACTGAAACCACTGGCCGGCGGCCGGCCGATTATCCAGCGCTCTCTAAGACACGCGCACCTGTCACTTATCTCCTCATCTCCGCACTCTCCCAGCCTATAAAGCCGGAGAATGGGTGATTAGGAGTTGTCGGTAATTGGTTGGAGCTGCACGTCGCTACGCCGCACGTTACTTTGAAACGCTGTTGTTTGGAATACCTTTTGGAAACGTAATTAAATACGCACTGTATGCGCTTTTCTGCACGCTGTGTCTTCGCTTGTTTTTCTGCACCTGCACTCATCCCACTCGTACCGTGATAATAGGAACCTATCGACTTTAAAATAAAAGCTCTGGAAATGTATAAAAAAATTAAAATCTCACTTTAGATTACAAGTAGTACAGAACATATAACAGATGAATGTACATTTTAGTCACATATTCAACTTAAATAACTTATATAATAATAATAATTGAAGCTGCAAGCAGCACTTAAAAAGTCAAGCACATATAGCAAGCGGCTTTTGCAAGATTCGCGATCGTAAATTTGATTGTAGAGCGTCGGACCTCTTGCGACTTGAATCCAGCTCGCAGAGATTCGAGTCAGGCGTCAATAAAGTGGACTTGTGTTTTCTGACAGTATACGAGATGAGGCCATATTAAAGACGCATTGTTTGGTTGACCAGCAGTCTTATACTTTGTCCTGGTTTAACCAAATCAAAATGATTCTTATGTAAAATGTCATGCCAAATCCAAATATGCAGGTTTCGTTCACATTGGACGAAGCGTTTAGAAGCCACGCCCACTTTCACCAAGGGTGGCGATCTAGGCAATACGCTTCAGGCTGTCCCGGCTATACCGTTAGGAATTTCAACATTCTTTTAACAATTTTTAATGAGGAATCTCTTCCGAGTCCAACTAATTTTTTTACAGTGAGTACAACTATGCAAGTATTAAGTACTAAGTATTACAAGGAGCAGGTAGGGGTTAGGCATCTTGCCCATGGATAGTGTTTACAGGTGTTTACAGAAACTTCCTGTTTATGTAACGACTCTCCCTTAACTTAAAATAAAAAAGACAGGGGACTAAATTTACAAGAGGGTGTGCGGCAGACTCACTGAGTGTCCAGGGCCCCAGGGCTCTGTGTTGGGTCCTCTTTTATTCATAATATGCAGTACCTCCTACCCTTGGGCACGATCTACATCTCTCCGAAACCCACCTCATCCCTCCCCCATCTTTCTCATCAACCGCCTTCAGAACGTTCAGACCTGGACATCATTCTTTCACCTCAGAAATACCTCTAGACTCTGTCCTTCACCATTATTATCAAGCACCGAAAATAACTGCAACTGTCTTCTCGATAGTATCCCCACCAAACTCATCAACCGAGTCCAATTATTCCAGAACTCTCTGGCCAGAATACTCACCAACACAAGCCTTTGTTTCACTCTCCCTTGTCTCCCCCACCCTCCTCCTACTCACTTGCATTATTTCTATTTTTTGCATTATGTTTACTTCATTTTTAATTGTATCTTTCTAAAATGTATGCTCCTGTCTTAGTCAACTGTTAATATATTGTAGGTGTCTTTTATATTTGCGTTTTTATTTCCCTGTTTTAAACTTTTATTCTGGCCCACAATGTAAGATGTCCTTGAGTGTCTTGAAAGGCATCCCAAAAATAAAATGTATTATTAATATAATTATTATGTCTGTGAGCGTATGCCTCAGACAATGGTGGGACTTTTGCTAGACGTAGTACCTCTCAATGCAGGCAAAATGCAAATTATACTTTTTTATAATGACTTGAAATCACATAATGATACTAGATCTTACCCAATGTCCCTCTAATGTGTCTGCAGAGGCTTGTCTCCATGAACATGCCTCTCAACAGTGATGGGACAGTCACATTCAACGCCACACTGTTTGCACTGGTTAGGACTGCACTGAAAATAAAGACTGACGGTATGTGAGATAGTCCTATAGATAGAATATTTTTCACTCAATACTGTACATAAATGTGCCTATTGGTTAATAATGAATGAATTCATAATCATATTTTGTATTAACATGCTTCCTCCCTTGATCAGGTAATTTTGAACAAGCCAATGAGGAGCTTAGGGCTATCATCAAGAAGATCTGGAAACGCACCAGCATGAAACTATTGGATCAGGTCATCCCACCAATTGGAGGTTAATTTGCATGCAGATAATTTCATTTACATTTACAGTACTCTACAGTACTTTACAGTACTCTATAGTACAGTAGTTTGGAGTCACTCAAAAAAGTTTTGTTTCCATGAAAACTCATATTTTAATCAATCATAAAAGTTGTAAAAGGAAAATTAAATATAGTTGAGACATTGGCAGATGTTAGTGTAGCTTGCTGATGAGTGCAGGTGCACGGTGGTTAATACACCGCCGAGCTAGACCGAGGGGGGCGGTGGCCTCTGTTGTTACAACAGAATACCAGCTGACTGCTTCTTCCCCAAGTAGCTTTATTTGTAGCAGTGCTTTGGGTCATTGTCCTGTTCTATATTTCAATAAGGGTGACCAGGTTGCCGATAATATTACAGATTAGCAGCAACACACACACACACACATATTAAGTGTGTCCTTATATCTGTCCTCTTTTCAAAACAGTAACGTTATGTGGGTGTGGGTGTGTGTGTGTGTGCATGTGCACGACATAGTGCAAAGTAAAGTCAAATGTTAACCTATGCACATAATATCAATCTAGATGTCATATCTATATAACACAGGCATATCAATGAGCCAGTCAGTCAACAATGCATAACCTCATTACGAGAGTAGCTACAAACACAAATTGAACATTTGTTACAATTCAGAACTTCCTCACAGAAACCGCAATTGTAACATTCCACGGCGGGCTAGAATTTAAAAAAAAACTGTGGCTATTAACAAGATTTTAATGAACCCACTTCTCCTGCTGTGCATGTTGCTACTTTGTTAGCACCTGTCTGCTCACATGGGACAAATTCAATCCATATGTCCACATCACTATGTAATATTTCTCTTCCTTCGGGAAGTTCATCTATAAATATTTAACAGAGCATTTGATTCTAGATGGGTCTCCCATATTGTTTGTGTAGGCCTAGTTAGCGAAAACTCCTTATGGCTTATGACCCAATGTCTATCACTGGTGTCTATCATTCCGCCTTTTTGACACGTGGACAATTGACAATGTGTCAATTTAATTTGACGATAGGCTTCAGCTACCTGTATGAACTGGGTGTGTTTTCAGAGTGTGTTTACCATACTTACCATATTTAAGTGCGCATCTGAGACTGGAGCTACAATCTATAGTTCAAGGGTAATCAAGTGTAAACATAATCACAGGTTTGAAACATAACAGTCATAACAGTAGACATATACTGTAGATCATACGTTTTAATTGATCTAACCCTTAACCTTCTTGTCAATTAATATTTAAAGAATACTACTTACATTGAAGGTTCATCAAAAGACACACAGCTTTATAACATCTACATAGGGGGCAAGATAGTCTAGGTGTTGGACTCCCAGCCGGAAGGTCGTGGGTTTGAGCCCCAGAGTTGGCCTACCTGTAAGCATCCTTGAGCAAGATGCCTAACCCAAGTCTGCTCAAGGTAATAACAGAATGTAATTGTAAGTTGCTTTGGATAAAAGCGTCTGCCAAATGACCTAATTGTAATTGTACAGTCCAGCCCTCTATTTATAATGTGGGAGGTACTCGCAGGTACTGAACCACCGGTTGTGCCTCTTTGCAGTTTGTAACAGCTGCCCCCGGATTTCTGCAGCAAATATGTGTCATCCTCCTTCACTGATTTCTGGGAGTGGAATTAAACTGGAAACAGGGTGTATGTATTCTCTGCCTTGCATAATGACCTTTGCACTGTGGACCTTTTCCATCCTTTCCGGGGTAGGTTTCAGTTATACTTCCAATAGGCCTTGACGCTCGAGGATATTGTGGGTCCACTATCATTACAACTTGACCCCCCATTTTTTCTCTGTGTGGCAGGCAGTCTATTCCTGTGGACCAGAAAGGGGGCTTAAGTGGTTTAAGACGGGCTGAAGGAAGGTCTGCCATTTTGGGAATGACTGGGTTAGCTCTCAATTTCTGACAGTCTGGACACTGGTGTTGATGCTGGCGAATGGCTTGGCGACCGTGTAGGATCTAGTACCTGCATCACATTATCCCCAGAACACGTTCAGGGCCTGGGCGGAGTAGTTTTTCATCATAATGCTTGATAATGAGTTTGGTCATGGGATGTCCAATATAATTGGATGGATATTGTTTTGGTCAAGTGTCTCGGCTCTTCAAAGTCGACTTCCAACTTCAATGAGACCAAGATCAGGGTCATATTTTTGAGACGGGAAGAAGTTTGCTACCTTTTGGTATGGTTTTATCAGATTTGAGGGCATTAAATTCCTCAGGGAGCACTTTCTGGTCTTTCTGGGTTTCTGTAGCATTTGGCCACATTTGAGTTCTAATCCACCGCCCCATAAAGCACATACTTTGTTTCCTTTATCAGGTCATCCCAGCTGCTGTACTTGTTCGTATCAGGGAGGTTGGTGTCATTTGACATCACTGCGGCACAGAACATGGATTTCTTGAGTTCCTCCGCAGGCTCCCATTCAGCTGACACACATGGATTGGCTGTATTTCAATTATTGTACCAACAAATACTTTGTAGCAACAGGAGTCAGATGTTAGCCATGATAGGACTGTCAAAAGGGTCACTGACTGTAGTGGAATTGTGAGTTCGGCACTGAGAAGGTTAGCCAGCTGGGCACCAGATAGGGCTGCACATAGGACATAGGACATAGCACAAAGCGCAATTTTTACTCCCATGTTTGCCATTTATTCAACAATCTGTTTGATGATCCCATTCTCTTTCCTTCTTCCATAGATTCTCTTCTAGGATCTTCATGGGTTGTGAAAGGGGTCAGATATCACAGAGGATCATATTGGCTTTGTATATAATCCTCATTGTAGGCTGATGGTAGCTGATGGATCGGTTCTTGTAACCCTCTCCAAATGCTGCATCCAGGGTCCGAAATTAACTTTTTGACTCACTGGCCTAGGTGGCTGGTAGATGAGAAAATCCACCGGCCAAGCATATTTTTTACCGGCCAAAATAATAAATAGCCTTTCTGTGT
>JAOEHI010000014.1:2230956-2250530 GCA_025447815.1 Percopsis transmontana
GCTAAGGTTATCTTAGCAGGCTAAGACAAATGCCACCACTGGCTTAAATGAAGTCATGGGGTAGCCCCATGACACTGGGAATGAGAGGAATAGAATTTAAATAAAATAACAAAAAAAAAAAAAATCTATAAAATATGTTTTTTTTCTTGGTTTCTCTTAATAGATAAAATGTCCCCCCCGCAAAAAAAGACCCCCATCACCCCCGATCACCTTTCTCCGATCGTTTATGTCAGCTGAGCACAATTTGCGGCAGAATGTAAACTTTGAATTTAGCAACCCTGTGGCTAAAAACAAACCCCATGGCTAAACAGTCAGCAGTGTAGAGATATTTTAAATTAGAAAGCGAAAATAGTCCGAAATCTACTTGCAATAATTGCAATATGATAGTTTTGTGAGGCGGTAGCAACAGAGCTGCGTTCAATACCACCAATTTGATACGACATCTAAAAACTAAGCATACAACGGAATATGGCGAGTTCAGTAAAACAATACTGGAAAAGACTGATGTGCCAAGGTAACAAAGACTGGACAAAACTTTTAACAGGAAGGAAAAAGATCCTCGAGAGATCGTAAAGGCCACAAAGATTAAAACGAAAGTGGTTGAATTTATCGCTTTGGACAACCAGTGGACAATCTCTGTGGTAGAGAATGCAGGTTTTTGCCGTCTTTAGGAGCTTTTGGATCCGCGGTATGCTCTGCCGTCTCGACACTACATTTCAGACACCACCTTGCCGGTGCTGTACAGCAAGGTTCGTGACTACATACGAGGTGATTTAAAACATGATGTGACTGCTGTTAGTTTTACAACAATAGACATTTGGAGCTATGACGTTTGCCCCATCTCATTGCTCAGCCTCACTGCGCACTGGATTGATTCCTGCACTTTTGAGTTGAATCGTGCAGTATTGCACGCACACCAGTTTCGTGGGTCTCATACAGCACAGCATGTAAAACGGGCAATCTAGGAGATGCTGAACATGTGGGAAATATACAAGGAACAAGTACATGTTTTTGTGCGTGATAACGCAAGGAATATGAAAAAGGTAATGGATGATATGGGAGTACTTTGGGTTGCACTGCGCACTGCTCCAGCTGGCTGTACACGAGGGTTTGCTGTCACAGCGCAGCATCACAGAATCACTCGCTAATGCAAGGAAGATTGTAGGCCATTTCAAGCACTCACCACAGGCCTACTCGTGACTGGAAGATATCCAGAATGATATTAATATACCAGCCAGGCGCTTTCAGCATGATGTGCAGGTAAGATGGAACAGCGCTCTTTATATGATAAAGAGCCTCTTGGACCAAAAGCGGGCCCTGACTGTCTATGCTGCAGACCACAGCTTCCCAGCTACCCTTACAGCAAACCAGTGGGCATTGATGGAGAAAGCAGTCACGGTTTTATCTCCCTTTGAAGATCTGACGAGGGTTGCGAGTGCAGAGACTGCAACTACAGCTGATGTGATTCTTGCCCTAAGGGCCCTGAAATGCGTTCTTTCCCGAGAGCAGACCACTGACCAGGGAATCAAGACGATGAAAAGCACTCTACTAGAGGCCGTGGAACGACGCTTCTGCCAGGTTGCGACTGATCCACTGTACTCAGTTGAGACATTGGTGGATCCCAGATACAAAAACAGGCAAGTCGAGTAAATAATGTACCTTTTGCTATAAGCTCTGCTATATTGCTTGAATGCTACAAGTCTGTTTTGCTTAATAATTAATTAAATATAATAATTTTAATTTATAATAAATCAAATATAAGTCAGCAGTATTTAAGCCAATCTAATTTTTTCTTTTTATTTGTAGTTTATATTTGTTAATGGCTGGATACCTCTTTATTATTATTATTATTATTATTATTATTATTAGGTACACATCATTATCTATATTTTTCAGACACTTCACACATTCAGATAACCTGAGGCATGCTAAGGATACTCTCATTAAAGAGGTGGAGAAGATGGAAGTAAGGATGGCCGCCAGTAATTTGTCAGCGGAGGCAGAGCCTGTGAAAAAGGTACCACGTCAAAACACAGAAAGCAACAGCCTGGGCCATGTCTTTGGTGAGATCTTAATGAGAGAGTGAGCTATATATGGGATCTGTGACTGCCTCATGAGCAGTTGTTCAGGTGCAGACTTACCTCACAGAGCAAACCATCCCAAGGTCAGACAATCCATTACAGTACTGGAGGGTAAATGCTGCAAGATTTCCCTCACTTGCTGCTTTTGCAATCAAGTTTCTTTGTGCCTCATGCACAAGTGTGGACTCTTTAGTGCAGTGTCAAACATCATTGATGAGAAGAGGAACCGCCTGGCTGCTAACCGGGTAGAGATGCTGGTTTTCCTAAACAAGAACCTTCACTTCATTTTGAAGTTACCATTCAGTTTGAAGAACAGCTCCGATTGCACTTTGAAAAAATTGTGTGATAACAAAATTGTCTTGTGTTTTGATGTTCAGGTTTTACTGTAATGGTACTACAGAAAGTATTTTTGTATGACTCAAGTTAAGCTGCTACACCACTTTAACAGGAATTGTGATGTTTTGAATTTGTTTTATTGAATTCATTATTGTTGAACTTGTGCCTGTTCAAGTCTAACTGTTTATGCCACTTAAGTTGAATTGCAATATTTTGAATTCGTATATATAGAATTTATTTTTTTGTTGTGACTATTCAAGTAAAGATGTTTACACCACTAAGTGTGTGTAAGATTTGTATTGAATCATACAGAACTCAGTGGATTTGTGATTCATTTTTGTAACTAAATATTAAAGTTAAAATAAGCTATTACACCATTCTAAGTAGAAGTTGATTTTATATGCAAGTTTTACAAAAATGCTAGCTGCACTGAGTTAAATATATTAAGCTCAAGACATATTTTAGTTACTTTGTTTACTTTATTATTTTTGGAAACAAAAAAAGGTTGTGCAGCTCTATTATCTATTACCAAGTATCAGATCGGGACTCGTATCGGCAGATATAAAAAAAAATTTTAAATCGTATTGTATATAATCGTATATAAGCTGATCGGGACAACCCTAGTGTAGTACGTTTGTACACTTAGTAGGAATGTAGTAGTAGTCTAATGGTACAGTATCTGGATGACCTACTGCTTACGTTGAAATTTGTGCAGAGTATTCGGACACCCCACGGATTGTGACATACTACTTTTTGCCTACTATATAGTAAAGCAGTATGAGTATTCAGATGCAGCCACAGTCAGGCGTTTTTGTTCTAGTTGCAGGTGCTCCTATCACTTGATTAGCAAGCATTGAGAATACTATTGATTTATGGCCAATGCTTGCTCACCGTTACACCTAAATCAAACAGACCCATTATTAATTTTAATAGCTACAGCTCTGTTTACCCTGCTATGACACGCCTGTGAAAACCACTTCTCATATTCAGAACATTCCTTTAGGACTGCGACCATTACACGACTGTATTGAAAGAGAGAGAGAGCAGTAGGAATGTAAACAGTAAAAATTGTGTATTGGAAACTCTGGTTGGTCTTATATCCAGATGGCATTATATGTGATATTTACATTTTCCAGTGCTCATCTTACAAAATGCATTAGTACGAAGGCTGCCAGTAATATTCTGGATTTAATAAAATTCAGATACTCATTAAATAGGTATATTCATTATACCAGCATCGGCTTCTCAAACCTGTACACCTACTTGTATGTAAAGAATACTATTTAATACTTTTTTTTAAATTAACATCTTAATAGTTCAGTTAGCTTCAGGGTATAATACAATGTTTAGCCTTCAGTGGACACTAGCCAGTGTGTGGCAAGCGAATGCGGCCAGAGTGCTGCGTCTGTGGTACTTACAGGTATATCGCAGGATCCAGCAGCCCGCCAGGATGCCTCGGAGGGTGGAGAGAGACGTGGGCACGTGTCCGTCTGGCACCACTATGTGGCTCACTAGAGGGCGAAGAAACAAGATTTAACAGAAGTTGGATGGAATTTGGATGCAGGGTTTTCCCCAGAAAACAGAATTAATGCAGTGCAGTGCCAGTGCTCCCTTTCTAGTGCTACGATGTAAAATTTCAGAGCTAAAAATCCAGATCCATTGGTACATTAATTGATTTGTAGATGGGCAGTGGAAATAATTTGTAAACATTTCCACAGCATTTCACGTGAGACTGCAGATATAAACTTCCACAAAGAAGCCCAGGTAGTAAAGCAGAGTGGTAAATAGGACAAATAGTCCCAAATTTAAACAATTAAGAAAATCACACCAGCCTTAAAAGGGAGTGCCAACGTGTCAATTCCTGGAGAGAATCCAGGGAAGTGATGGATAATTTCATAATTTAGGTCCAATTTCAATAAATAATTAATTATTATATTATTTATTTAATTAATAATTAAATAAAGCCTCTCAAAGCGCTACATAAATGTGCTATAGTTAATCAAAAACTATGTCATCTCAAATTTCAGAAATCCTCTAAAAAGAAAAAAATGAAAAACATGATAGGGTTTTGGTTGAACCAAAAGAAAAATATCAATTACTAAATGTAATCCACAATTCCTCCACATACCCCATGGTCCTGGTGTTTAAAACAAATATTTGGTATAATTTTCAGAAAAACACACTGCCTTATATATAAAGTTACTTTCTTTATATATGATTATGTTCACACATTGTCTTATATGATGGAGGTATAATTCCCTTTATCTGGTGTGAGTCTTGAGACCAGCTTTGTGCAGGTTTTTGTATTGAGAAGTTGACACCTCATAGCTAGGAAGGTTTGTAGGGTTTTTTGTCATTGTTTTCTTCATATGCATTTTAAAATTTCCCCTGAGTTTCTGACAGGGGAAATATCCATGTTGGGTTCGAACAGGGATATTACCTTCATTTACAACCCCAGCACAAGCATGTCAACTTTCAGTCCCCAGGAGGACAATATTAATTGAATATGGAGAGAAAACCTTTAAATTCAACATTTCTGGTAGCAAAAGAAAATGTCTCAAACACTGCAACACAAGGCCTAATTCATAAAAGCAAAATGGAAATGTTCTCTGAATGCATCGACTCCTATCCCCTCAGGTCTGTCTGCTTTAGAGACTGTTAAAGAAACAGTGCTGTTGCCATTAGTACTTGTTTATCACTCTGACGCAACTTGCAAAACAGCTTGTGAATAATCTCAACAATTATTTTTGCATTCAGCTGTTGTGCCAGATATTGGCGGGCAAGCGTAAAGTAGCTGCGATCTATGGGAGTGACGGACAAACTTCTAAAAGTACTTAAGGCTCTGTAATATGAATAGATCCTTTAGAGCTAGTGTGGAAGAGAAAAAAAAAGAAGAAAAATATTGCTGGTCAAAATAACTCAACGCTGTCACAGGGCTGTTAAGAAAGGCAGCTGTATTGTGTTGAAGGTTAACGTTAAGCTTCAGGAATGTCTTTTTTCCCCATTCGGTGGTAAGACATTCTTAAACTCTTTACCTGAGCAAGAGAAGGCCTCAACATGTTTCCATCCTAGTAGACGTTCAAGTTTGGCCAGTTGCTTTTGTTGAGGTCGGGACAGCCTTCGGGCTAGAAACACCACACTGCCCTAGAATAGCACAAGCGTAGACGAGGTACATTTATGTGTATAGCTTTTAAGCACAGTTACAGCACCTAAGCGCTTATCAGAGCCAATTTCCATGCTGACTATAAACCATTCTAAACTTTCACTCTGAAAAGTGCAATAGACATTTTATAGGACAATGACCGTTACAAATATAAAAATATAACAAATGTAGAGTATAAATAAAAATCTGATTACTCTAATGTTAGTCCATGTTATTATATACTTCAGAATTCTGGTAAATGCTTGAGTAAAACTTGAGCAGTTTTAAGTCCTTAAATTATGATATGATCATTTAAGAAGAGGCCTTTATCCAACATGACTTACAGTAAGTACAAGTATTTGGGTGCAGGGTTAGGTATCTTGCCACTGTAACATGCCTCACACAGCAAACCCGGACAGCGATGCATCCATTCCACACATGAGACATACAAATGGAATTCCTCTCATTTAGATTCTAGCTCCAGCGTACTACCAGAAAACATTAAATTATTCACACCTAAATATGGACGTACCACTGAGAGGCTCACTGGGGGGCTGAGTGGGGTACGGTCAGTGTTGGGTGCTTCAGGGGCTGCCTGGAAGATGTCCTGCATCTCCTGGGATACGGCGTAATCTACAGGGTGCTTTCCATGTAGATTCCTGTTAAGAAGACAGAGGTGGCGTCAAGTATGAATTTTTCTAGTGTTCTGAGTCCTTCCCTAACCTTTTGTTTTTTACCTGTCCTCTGCGTGTAATGTAAAGCTGCTGAATGGAATTTTACTGTACTTGACATTACTACAATGACATTAAAAAAATGAAAAAATAAAAACATAAATGTATAGTTTTATAACGTGTACTGGTATAGGCTATATTTTACTTCTGCAAATCTAAAACTCAGCTATCACACAGTGGAGGATGCAAGCTTGCTTAGTGTCATCTTAAAACGCACCTTAGCATATAACTAATACACAGCATTTAAGTTGCTACTGATCTCGCTGTGACTCATTGTAAAAAAAAAAAAAACAACAACATTTAATCTGTGCATTTCTTTACATTTCATCATAAAGGCCAAGGTCACCTTGAGGAGGGGTGGAGAGCAGAAAAGGAGTGAAGCAAAGCAGGGAAGAGGTAGAAGAGAAGAAAAGAGCTCAGCAGGTTGTCTCTCGAAGATTAGGCGTCAGCAAAGATAACACCTGGGGGACAATTAATAGGTCCACTGGTCCATAAAATATTTCATTTGGATTCATATCCCCCACCACACACACACACACACACACACACACGCACAAACAAACACACAAACACCTCAACACCGGCCCGCACGCTCCTGGGGAAAAGGCATCGCTTACAGTTCATGCTGCTGCATGCAAGCTGAATATCTAGGAGAAAAATAATAAGAGCGTGCGAAAATTGTGCGGGGGAGGCCAAGTCCAGAAACCTGAAAGAAAAAGTGTGTAGGAAGAAGATCACAATGCTGGTGGTGGTTGTTGTTGATGTTGTTGTTGTCGTCCAGGGAAACCATGACTCCTGTAATGACATGACTCTCTTGTGTGTAAAAAGGTCTGGTTACAATGCTACTTGGTGAGGCACATGTTATTGTGCGTGTGTGTGTGTGTGTGTGTGCGCAACACTTATGATATCTACAGGCAAGTATAGTCTGAATAAATTATATTGACACATTGTACAGACTATGGCTGTGGAAGAAAGTTATATCCGACAACAATGGCAGAAAACAGAAAAACAAATAAACACACAGCTAACCTAAACATGGCACAGACAACTGTTAACTGTCAGAACTGCAGTGTGGAGCTGGTTTCCTATACTGACCAACGTTAAATAGTGACCAAGTGGACAGTCAGGATTAGTGCCAACTGTTGGGCCGTGCATTTGCACAGCTTCAGCAAACAGGGCAGGAGCTGCAATGCCCTTCACTGCCACAAGTGAGATAGTGCAGCTTTAAAAGGCAATTTTCCTGCCTGTACTGTATTTCATATGGAACAGCTGCTGTTAAGCATGTGACTACGTTATGTATGAGGCTCTTATGGGTTTCATTGCAAGTACTTCCCTGCAACAGTCAAATTGTACAGCACAGTTTATTTATGCTTGTGGAATTATTGACTACCAACAAGCACCTTGTATGCCTAGTGCGAGCCGTCCATATGTGCTGCACTAATGAGATATGGGCTTATATGATTGAGGCTACGCTCCCTGATGCGCAATTTTGCAGAGAAAAGGCTTATGCCAGATAAGTGGGAATAATCTATAGAACACACTAAATCAGTATTCCCTTTGCAGGTGGTTTCATAGAACATATTTCTGTAGTCCTAATAAGCTCGCCACTAATGCAGATTGTTAAAGAGCTGCAGTGAAAAATTACTTTGGCAAACGCCCAGTTGGGGGTTGGGCATAAAATTATGAGAAAATTCTGTCAAATAATTCAGGGCACGCACGCACGCACGCACGCCCGCGCACACACACAGGCCCGTGCACACACACCTGTTCCAGCACAATGAAGTTCTGCACAAAATCCAGTGATAGATAGCATGGCCTGTGCCAATCAATTCATTAGGGATGGCATTGGTAGATCCCTAGCTCGTGTCTGACTCCAACTCAGCCTTAAGGGAAATTATTTGCCCAAGGAAAAAATAAATAAATACAAAAACACAAAAAAAATGTTAAAAAGGCCAGCACGCTGTTTGCATGCTCGGGTGCGAAGGGATTAATTGATTGTGCGTGACGGGCAAGTATTGCATTCATCCTTTTGGCGGCATGACAGCCGCTGCCTTTCTTATATCGCCTCGCGGGCAAGAACCAAACATAAGTAGAGAAAATCTGTTGTTGGCTGCCTACCACTGGTGAGGAGCCAGCCACCAGAAGCTAAGTGATGGGATGAATGACGTGAATGGGGAACAAACACATACACAGAGTGAAGAGGTGCGATGGCTCCGAAGACGCGGGGCAAGGGAGAAGCGATTGCTCGCGCGCGTTGGCTCTGACCGGCCGCCTATCGATCACGGTGATTAACCGCTGCGCCCCTCCCTGATCGCGAGCGTCCCACCGTGGGGTCTGCGGGGTGGAATACTGAGGTTGCACCTCCCCGAACAATCAGTGTCCCTCAGCGGTGCCCTGGCTATACATCTGCTGGGGAAAAAAACTAAAAAGACTAAAGACAAACTAGCAGAGCTGTTAACTTGTTCTGTTAGCCTGGGGAGCAGGCTGGTAGCAAGCCCGACAAGGACAGGACATATTCCTGCTGCGGAGTGACAGACAGCATTTGTCTGCATCTTCAAATGAATAAGTGAGGCAATCATTCCTTTTTCAGTGCTATCCGGTGCAGAGCTCCACATTTAAATTAGGCGGAGCCGGGAACATCACAGTACAGCTTGGTGCCAGCGCCTACCACAGCTATCTGATACCATAGCTCAATACAGGCCAGATCGTTCATCAACAGTGAGACCTGACGTAATCTTGTCATTTATGCTTGAGGTATAAACAACAGTGACCCACTTAGATAGAAATACAGACTTCTGACTTATTGGGATACCGACAGAGCAGAGATTCTAATCAAATGGCCTGTTTCTCAGACTTGGTATGAGAAACAGTTTTCTGCTTCCGAACCTCCTGAATATCTGTTTGGTCTCTAGATTTTGCTTCATAAATCGGATTTGTCTTCTTTTTTTAAGCCATTAAAAATAAAAGAACAGATGAGGTAATTGGCAGGCCATTTTCCACCATAAAATAAGCTTAGCATATATTCATAAACAGTGGGGCCAAATGCTAAGATCAATCAGAAAAAAAGGAACAAAACAAAACAAAAAGAAGCAGTAAACCTAACATGCAAACAAGTCATATAGCAGAAGGAAAGCATTATTAATCTAATACTTACAGTACGTCTGGTGAGGCTCCGTGCTTTAGCAGCAGCTTGGCGATGGCTGGGTGGCCGTTCATTACAGCGTCGTGGAGCGGAGAGTGGTTCTCGTAGCCCGGCGTGTTGAGCAGGGCTCCCCCCGACAGCAGCACTTCCACCACCGCCAGGTGACCCAGGTTACAGGCCTCGTGCTGAAGCGACAGCCGCAGCCGTAGTTATAATCAGTGGACTTGTTCCAACTGTCGCTCCCAACTGACCCGGACTGAAGCAGGCAAGAAGGCCTTCCGGTCCTCCCTCTACGCGGAACTTTTACACAGTGAACTAAAACATTTCTGAAACAGCTCTTGCCTTATATAAATGTGTTCATGTTATCTATACATTTCGCGTTTCTCTCTCACTGCCTGGATAAATATAATGTTAAATAAATAAAAATAACTATATTCTTATACTTAGCACACCCCATTTCTCCCAGAATTGTACCAATTTCCACCTGTTTCCTTCAAGATACAGGTGGTTTAGAATTTGGGAGTAGAGAACCTTGTCATTATAGAATTTTACATTATTATTGCGAGGCAGTATACAAATGAGAGTCAAAGCTTCACTCAAGGGGTGTTTCTCAAGCCTATTTTTTGATGTTTTTAACGGGAGGCAAGGCTCGCCTGAGGCACAATTCGACACGGAGGATTATGCTGTAAGCAAAACAAGGAAGTAAGAAGTCCATTAAGGAGAGCTTTATTTGGAATGGAGATTAAAACCCATTTCCGAAAATTCGTCAATGGTTGATAAGTACAGCTGTTCTAAAAAAATTAATTGGACAGCTGACAGTTTAGTCTAGGTGAGCGGGTGTACAAATTTCATTCCATCTCGTTTTTTCTGGCTGACGCAAACGAAGCTGCAAGTGCCATACAACTTAGTATGCATCAGCTTTCAGTTCACTAAAAGAATTGTTTAAAAAAAGATTAAAAAGCACATTTTTTTTGCTTTCAAACCATTAGCCTTTTTCACAGTGACCCGGAAAGAGGGGTACACTTTCTTCCTGTATTGTTGAAGTCCCTGTCCACTAAGGTCTTTTAAGTAAATGTGGCTGATTAGACTGGAATTTTTGCATTATAACTTCATATAACAACTAACTTTAAACTGACAACCTAATCAGCCAAATAAACTCAGAGGTAAAAAGGTAAACATTTTCTCTGTTTACAGGCTAGACAGGAAGAAAGTTTACCCCTTACCTATCTGTAGTACTTCCGGGTAATTGTGAAAAAGGTCTATTTGGCAAAAGTTAAATACAGTATAAGCAGCTTTTCAGCCTAGTGGGAACCATCAAAATGCACACATGCCAGCAAACAGTCCCTCTGTGCAAAAACAGTGTTAGTCGAGGACTCAGCCTGTGCCAAGTGTTCGCCTGGCGTCTCACCAAAGGGGTCCACCCGGCATTATCCTTTAGGTTGGGGTCTGCCCCTTGATCCAGCAGCTCCTTGACAGCTGGCGCATCTCCCTGCAGGACAGGCAACACACAACAAACATGTGGTCAGCATTAGAGACCTTTACACCAGGAGCAGCCCTGCTGTTTTGTCAATCAAAGCTCAGTGGTGGACCATTGATTACCTTGTCTAGGATCCAGGGAGGGATTATGGCTATGTTTACAGGGATTACAGTAAATCGGTTTATTCTCTCCGGGCCAGAAAATGTCTGTCTGATCATTTCAAGACTAATATAGAAGATCAGGGGGCTATAAAGGATTTAGACGAGCCAGTGTAAGAGGTCATGTTAAATGGAAAGAATAATAAAAATAATAGTACTAATAAACATAACATAAAAGCACAGCTTTGCATTCTCTCATTGTTTTGTTTATATTGTTGCTATCTGTCAAATTCCCAGGGAAATTATTATAAAAAGGTTGATTTATTTTTCGAGCAATTCCACTGAAATTCGAGATATATCGATTTACAATTAGTCTTTCCAACCTTGATCGCAGCTAAATGCAGGGGTGCCTCTCCTTTGTGGTTCCTCTTCATAACAGCGGGGCTCCCTTGAGGAGTGCGGACACCAGAACCAGGGGAACATAGGGGCCTTCTTCCCACAGTGGCTGGGAAGGAAGGGCTGCTCCTTTGCTGTTCTGCGGGGCCTTTGGGGCTCCTCCCGCACCGAGGGCTGGCTGAACGGGGAGGGGTGAGATGGCTCGCAGCCCAACGACCCCCCAAACGTCTCCTCCCGCTTGGGGAAGCCCTGGGCCTGTTTGGAGTGCTCTCCGAGGTGACCGCTTTTTCTTCCAGCCTGGATCTTTTCAGGGGAGGCTTAGGTGGAGTTAAACTGCGCTGTATCTCGGCACCATCGTTTGGTTTGGGCACGCTTGAGGACAGCGGGCCGTGCTGGGAGGGTTTCCCCGGCGTGTTCTGAAAGGGCTGGGTCTCTGAGGCAGATACGCTATCCACAGAGAGACTTCCTCCAAGGTTACCGCTGCTGGGGCGCAGATATGAATGGTCCCCCTGGGGGGCGTGGAGCTGGGTCTCCTCAGGGACACCGGGGCTCATGAAGGACACCCTTTTACTGGACCTCCGATCCCCAGTGTCAGAGCAGAGCTGCTCCCCGCCACTTGCGACCTCATCTTCCGTGCTGATGCCCCACTGCTGGTTAATGGCCTCCAGTCTCTGTGCCTTGAACTGGCGCTCAGCCTGCCTGCGCGTTACCCGCCTGGCTCCGCTCGCAGCCGGCTTTCTTTTCGCAGTGCTTTTAGCCGACTTCCTTTTCCTCGTTTTGTCGTCGATAGTGTGATTGCGGGGGGAGGATGAGCCGGAGTCTTGGGAGGAGGAGGCGAAGTTGAACACAGACAGGTCTTGGCCTTTAGATGCAGCCAGCTGTTCGAGAGCCTTGCCCTCCGCAGGGGAAATCTCTGTGGGCCTCTCTACCATGCAGCGCACCTTCCGACTGCGCGGGCTGAACCAGATCTTAAAGTTCTTCTTGTGCTTTAAAACCGTGTCCTCCGGCTGTGGGTGTGGGTCAAGGAGACAGGAGTCTACCATGAGAAGAGAAACACAAGGAAAAAGAATAAAATAACGCTAATATATTGAGAACAATATAAAGAAGGATAAATTAAGCGTTGAACTAGTGGTCAATTGAATAACGCCAACCACATCTGGTATGTGGTAGAACTAGAGTAAGTAACCTAGGAATGTTTGTTCAAATGAGGGTCTTTTTAGGTTAGATACAGCAGCGATGTATGTTCCAATAGCTACTTATTAATAGATCAGTTATAACAAATAGCTGGCAGCATAGGGGCATTCCACAAAGCGCTGTCTTTGTCTGAGCTCAGATGCAGTAAACCATGGATAGTTGAATTGTATAATTACTGTCAGTGCTAGAATGCTGGATGGTGGCTTACGGAAAAATACCAGAGGCAATTTACTAGAATGCTTACAGGTAGGCCTATTCTGGGGCTCAAACCCACGACCTTCCAGCTGAGGGTCCAACACCTAAACCACTAGACTATCCTGCCCCCTTGAAAAGATTTACATGTGGGAGATATTTCAAACGAGTTAGAAAATAGCACTGTCAATTAATCAATGGCTATAATGTGGCCACTAGTTACCTGAATTATCCGTAGGGTTCAACAGAGACTCTAGAGAGCAGAAGAGATTTGTTATGTTGCTGAGCTGCCTGTTGATTTGAATGTCCTTAACCCATGCAGGGCTGTGGCATACAACACAGCCATCTCCAGCCCGAGGACCAGCACAGGACCTAAAAAATAAACACCACTCAAGTATGATCGCTTATTTATAATCGTTAAAAGTAATTATGAACAGAAGCTGATATAATTGGAGGGCAGACCTTCCATATGATTTAAATTCCGGGTAATTTGCCTACCTTTATCCGCGACAGACAAGATATACCTTTCGCTAAAGCAGACAAACTACGGTTAACGTTAGGTTGTTTGCTGGGGATCTTATCATAGCAAAACATTCGGTCATTGGTAACATTGATTACCTGCAAAGCATATGTTCACATGTTCCCAGACACACCGGTTCATGCAATAATTTCGAGCTGCGAAGAAAAAAAAAACAATAAACCAATGAATAAACGAAACCTAGCTTTGTGACTATCATATTAGTATCTTATACTGCTAAAAAAGTTACCATTTTGAGCAAAGCAACAGTTGTCGGAAGTTGGCCACGGCTTCTTTTGTTTTCGTCCAGTCCACTGTCTGGGTAAGATCATCAGAATCCATTGTAAATATGTTTACTTGACGTTACAGTAGTATTGACGTTGTGCTCCTTACGAGCATGAGGAAGCTGGTGTCTCAAAACAAACCCACTTCCTTCTTGCATCTCCCGCCAAAGCTGTACGTAAGTGAAATGACGTAATTTCCTCTCCACGTCCTTGTGCTCATTTCTATGGTTTATTTGGTACAGCCATAGACCGTACACTGTCAATGGGTACAGCCTGTAGGTGTACAACCCTTACGACCAAACTTAGTTTATTCTTTTGGAATATCTTTTTCTACTGTCTGTTTGGAATGTTATGAAGATGTGATTATAATAGTATATTCCATGTCAATTCATAATCAATTTCTTGTAAATAGCAGGAATATACTTTCTTTATGTGGGTGAAAGAAAAACGCAAAACCTAAAACTATGCGCAAACACAGGAAATTGTGTTTAAATTTTGAGTCTTCCAAAAATATCATATTGTCAGACAGTACACAGTGTAAGCACGATCAACAATCAACAACACTTGCATTGGAACAAGCTTTATTAAATGTATAAAAATTAAGTTCAATACATTGAAGGTCACGTGGAAATATGCCTTAAGCAGGGCAGAGAAAAGAATCCATAAAATATTCAGTACATTTATTCTAAAAGTTAGATGTGCCCGGAAAGAAAGTAATGAGAAGTGCAGATATTGAGTGTGTTCATCTCTGTACGATTCTTATTTTATATGTTATTATATTATTATGTTATTATATTATTAATAACTGCCGGGTGGGCAGTTATTAATTATATATGCCTCAAGATTAAAAACAACTCATTAGGATAACATATTTATTTAGCATATGTATATTTTTACATTGCCCCTTATATAAAGTGAGATCTGATTTATTACTCGTATCTGAGACAGAAGATAATGCATTCTAAGCAGTAGGATATTTTTTATCGTGAATGCTTAGGTAAAATATTCTTCTAATGAACACTGCCCCACCCCAGTGCGAAACCCAAAATTACTAACATAATTTCTTACAAAAAAATAGTTGAATCAGATATGAGATTAAGGTAATAAAATACATGCTTTCCATTCCTCAGGTAGGCTGCCTATCAGCCTGTGTGTGTGTGTGTGTGTGTGTGTGAGTATGTGTCAAAAACTGCATGTGTGAGTGTACTGACAGTTTCAAAAGACCAACATCTGCTTATAATTCTTGAGATCAGAGGTGTGTGAACAAATGAGAAATAGTCAAAATAATGATTTTGAATATATAAAGAACAATAATGATTTAGGCCATATTTCAAAAACAATGTCAAATGTCTATATTGTGCATGTCATAGTGACAGTGATGATGGGTCCAGGGCAGAGATCAGGCCTAGGTATGCACCGCTTCTATGAAGTCTACGCTGTCCGAATCTTCACTATGGAGTGAAATGGTTTCCATTTCCATATTCCCCATGGCGAAGTTAATAAAGACCTAGGGTGGAGGGTCAGAAATGAAGTTAGTCCTTGGTTGATAATAAAACCTGTTTGCTCTCTATCAAATGTCCTATTAGCCTGTCTTGCCCTTCATCGCACCTCCCTCTCACTCGCTTTTCTCATTCACATTTACAGCATTAGCAGACGCTTTAATCCAAAGCGACTCACAATAAGTGCATTAGTCAATAGTAAAACTAGTCATACAGTAGTCAGAATAAGCAAACAACATTCTGTTATGTTAGAATAATGACATCAGCATGTCATCAGGCCTAGCTAACATATATTAAATACAAGCAAAAAGCTCTTCTATGTCAACACATGGTATGGAGCAACTCCATCACTGTATATAAAGCTCATATATTCTCTCATATATCTGCTCACTTTATTTTCCCTTCGGCATACCCACTGTCAGGTTCTCCCTCCCTTCAAATCTCTCCGCTCATCCTTTCCCTCCCTCGCAGTCGGCCTCCTCTCCCTCCCACATCACCTTTCTCACAGCCCCCTTCTCCGTATAATATAGTCACCGTTCTTCCCTCTCTGTCCTTATCTAAAATCGGCCCGCCTTTCTGAAGCCCGCCAGTTATTCTGCCACCCCCGTGTCTCTGCCGCTCCCTCACCTCATCCAGTGTGGTCTGGCTGACAGAGAAGTGTTTGATCTGCAGCGCTGTCTTGTTGGACTCCAGCTGGTGGAAGATGTCAGCTACGCCGCCAGAAGCCACGGGTACATGGTACTCCACCATAGCGGAGTGCTGGTCCTGTAAGTAGGCAACACAGCATGAGTGAGGCAAGCGTAGACAGGCAGATGTCACAATTTATAGCAAGGTCGACCCCACATACAGTTATATATATATACGACTGCCTTGTTATTTAAGCATGTTGGGGCAGGATAGGCTAATAACTGTCCCTGAGCAAGCCTCTAACCCCTTCCTGCTCCTTAAGACTTGTAAATCCCTGTAAGTCGCTTTGGGAAAAAAAAAAAGCCTGATAAATGAAACGTTACATAGGCTTTTATTTTAAAGCCCCTACAGACAAGATCGTTGAATTAAAGGATCATTAAGAACTGAGTTGTAAGTTTCTGCTTCTCCGTGTGAAAGCACCCACAGAAAGAAATACAGACGTATACCTCAATTTGCGGTACAAAACAAGAGCTTACTTTTGCTTTCCACTAACAGCTATCTTAAATATTGTAAAGTGTTCATTGTTAAATACGGTACATTTGGTTGTATTTTTGTAACCAAAGAAAAAAGTGGTAGCGGCCAAGCTCGCTACTGCCCATTTAAGGAACAGCGTTATTGGATAAGGCCAGGGCAAACAAGTGCGTGACGCTACAATTAAATGCTTCCTAAAGAATAGCATACAGATTTTCGAATGTCTCGGGACCCACAGTTTATTATTTGCCCGCCCGCAGCAAAGTTAAAACCGCTCCCATGATATTTGCCATTGCAATATTTGCAATCCCAATGCAGTCCTCTATTGTGATGTTTACATCTGTCACTGAATACGCTAATTAAATTAATAAGACAGATTTATATACTGTATAAATGCACAAAATGGTTTGTTTTCTGATTGCACAAGTCATATTAACTGAAGTGTAGACAAAGCATCATCCCCCACCATGACTACAGCATCCTGCTGTACGGGCGCTAATTAGGTATATTTCTAGCACCAGAAGTCCTTTAACTGTCCTAGCACACTGGCTGGGCTCACCTTGAGCAAGGTGCTGGGGAAGCCGTGCTCCATGAACCTGGTGATGGCCTCCACATCCGAAGAGGGCCGTGCCAGGTACATTTTCACCGTGAACCCGCTGCCGAACCTGCACAGAAGAAAGTGTACATACAGAGGTGATTGTTATTACCGTGAGTGTCCGGGGGTCAATGTAATCGGTGTGTCTGTGTGAGCTTTCAGCTACACGTAGGGAAGGCTGCGGGGAAGGTAGAGGGGGGGTCTTGTTGCAGTGGTATGGTGGAGAGTGCACTAATGGCTGGATGTGAGAAGGAGCAGAGATCGCTGACCTGTATTTAATGTGCTGCAGGGAGCCCAGGCATCTGAACTGACCCTTCACCATAATGGCTAGACGGGTGCACAGCGCCTCGCATTCCTCCATGCTGAACAGAAAACGCAGACAGAGAGAGAGAGAGACAGAGAGACACAGAGACACAGAGAGAGACAGAGAGAGACAGAGAGAGAGAGAGAGAGAGACATACATACATAAGGTTACAGGGCAGAAATATTATTGCAATAAACCGTGCCCGCTAGCTAGCACGTAGCAAAAAGGATTCTGCTATTCTAAATCCTGTATGCTTCGTCACCCATTAAAAGGTAACCCTTCCTTTCATCATTATCGTTGGTATGGGCTATGCATGGGCACAACACAGGCACTGCTAATTGTGTGCTAACCTGTGAGAGGTGAGCACCACGGCAGACTTCCCCTTCACCTCCTCGGTGATGATCTTCCACAGGTGGCGTTTGGTGCGGGGGTCCATGCCGGAGCTGGGCTCGTCCTGTCGCGAGGAGAAAGGGGGTGAGGGAGGGGTAGACGTAACAAAATAGGTGCACCCAGAAGAATGGGGAAAGCAGACGTGGAAAAGAGGAGGGAAGAGAGAGGGAAGAGAGAGTTAAGAGAGAAGGAAGAGAGAGGGAAGAGAGAGAGAGAGAGAGAAAGAGAGCATGTGATAAAACCTTGAGGTAGAAATACAGTTGGAATGCCGCGGGACCACCCTGGGGTAAGCCTGGAGAAACAAGCTAATTATCTATGAGACGTGCAGAGTCTGGGGGATCGATGTCGGCTTCGGTTCAGAGCCAGCCAGGAGAGAGAGAGAGAGAGAGAGAGAGAGAGAGAGAGAGAGAGAGAGTGCCGCGCTCGCTGTTGGTCGGCCAGGCAAGCCCCGTTAATGAACTGCTAACAATGGGGGGTGACGCCGGGATGTGTCCTCACCAGGAGAAGGATTTGCGGGTGTCCGATGAGAGCCAGTGCCGTGGAGAGCTTTCTGCGAGTGCCACAGCTGTAGTTGTTGGTGATGTTCTTTCTGTGGTAGCCCAGCTCCAGTTTGTTCAGTAAGTAGCTCACCACCTACAGTACAACAAACACGTACCGGGGATTATAGACTTTATTGACATCCGGGTGCGTGTCTAAATCGGTTTGGACATCAGTGGTGGATTTATCGACATATCTACAACATGTTGGGACAAAATGAACATGATATTTTAATGAGAACCTATCAATTCACTTAGTTTCTTTTCATATTTCTAAGAAAATTGAATGTTTTAAGTCAAATAAAGGTAGAAAGGAATACATCGCTCTAAATTCGACGGGTTTTTTTTGTCCCAGAAATCCTTCAGTTTCCAAGTGAATAACAAGCTTAAGGTGTTTTTCCACTGACGGGTAACATTTCCAGATGAATGGATTTTCATATCAAACGGATATACTGAGCCAATCCATTTGATATTTGAGCGTTAAATTCTCTCCTTTACCGTAAGAATGTATTAGCCTGGGAACCGCGTATAATTAAGAGGCCAGAGCTTTTTCTTGGGTGTTAAATTTTTTAGCATCTCCAAGCCTACCATGCCAAGTCTGCTATTTATTAAACCGTATTAGAATGGTGGTATTTGATAGTTATGAGTTGTATTTAGCCAGTGACAGGCTATACTTTGAAAGACAAGTGGAGACACTATAAAGATGCTACTGTAATGCCTTATTCAGGCAACATTGGCAGGCAACCTACATTAAATTCACTTTGTTATGCCAGCCTGTCAGTGTGTTTTTCCGAGATGGTTTACAGAATTAAGCACTACACACTTTGCCACCCCCCAGCATGACATGCTGCTAACTAGTGCGATTGTAAAGGACAATGACATGTTTGCGGGAAAACGGGGCAACATAAAAGCAGTGCTTTATTAATAAACCGATTTACCACTCAAAATATCAGTATCAGAGTCACTGTTGTGGATCTTGAGATGCAATTTGTTGGGCTGCCCCAAATAAGACATCACTGCTTCACAGGTGACGGACAAAGATACGATGTCAGTATCTGAATGATAGGCAGCCACAACCCAGCACATCCCAGACTTTATTTTTTTCATGTCCTCCTCCCAAGTCCTTTTCTTTCACCTTTGATTTAACAGCTCGTTATAACAGGATAAAACCATGGAAATGTGACAATGCCCTATTAGGGCCTGTCTCATTATCCTCAGCAATGACCTGTCAATGGTAGATCATAGGAGGAGTGCTATATATAACATCCTCCCCGTGAATTACACCCCGACACCCCACCTCCCCAATGGTGCTCTCCCCATTACAGCCTTTGTTGTCACCACTCTGACTGCAGCATTGGAGCCATAATACAGCAGGCAGCCTTCATTTCCGTACCTTATTGTTCGTTTTGCATTTGGGCGTCTGTGTATGTGTGTGTGTGTGTGTGTGTGTGTATGTGTGTGTGTGTGTGTGTGTGTGTGTGTGTGTGTGTGTGTGTGTGTGT
>JAOEHI010000014.1:2250630-2265256 GCA_025447815.1 Percopsis transmontana
TGGTGCCCCACAGGCTTCAAGGTAGGCATCAACTACCAGCCACCAACCGTGGTTCCTGGAGGAGACCTGGCCAAGGTCCAGAGGGCTGTCTGCATGCTGAGTAACACCACAGCCATTGCAGAGGCCTGGGCCCGGCTCGACCACAAGTTCGACCTCATGTATGCCAAGAGGGCCTTCGTCCACTGGTATGTAGGAGAAGGCATGGAAGAGGGAGAGTTCTCCGAGGCCAGAGAAGATATGGCGGCCCTGGAGAAGGATTATGAGGAGGTGGGCACAGACAGCGTGGGAGAGGAGGATGAGGAAGGAGAAGAATATTAAAATGGGCTAAACATGAAGTTTGCTATGTCATTGCATTTTGTCTGATTATATCACAACTAAAAGTCCCAATTAATTGTTTGTGTGATCTCTTGTAGGTTCAGTGACTCTATTCTTCCTTTGTTTCTAATTAGTGAACATGGTGACTGCTTGAATGGTCTTATATGGCTTGTTCAGGATTAGTGAATTCATTTTTTATTTTTTTTAAAAGGGCTAGAATTTTTCATGTGTCAAGAGTCAAGGAAAAGTATATAATAATCAAATAACCTAGAATGTTATACTACAACTTGTAACGTTAGGCCCAGTATGCAAAGAATATTTGCTGAGGATTGTCTTACGGCAAAGCATACTATACTGCCACTTCATGCTTACAATGACGTAAAAACATCCTACAAAAACTAAGCAGGGCAAATGTAGGGCAGCGCTAGGCCCTTGAGTCTACCTTATTCGTTAGGCAACCTATAATTAATAATTGAATAAAAACTGGTCTACAAAAGTTTTAACTGGCAAAATTCAGTTTCCTACAAATAGGCTTATTAAAGCAATCACTCAAAATGGTTACTAAACTAAAAGTCTGTTGCTGTTATCGGACCTTTTATAGCGCAAAGGAGGTAGCCTTGACCTTGAGGTATTTGTTTCACAGGAGTACAGTATTTGTGAACTGGCAACTTATCACTAACGGTTACAGAACAGCTTCTCCAAGGCAGAAGATGGCAGTAAGAGTCCCTTTGTGTCAAAGCCGTAATTAAACAGAGTTTGGACAATTAGTTTCAACTGGTTGCTCTATGATTGGTTCAGACTCACTGATGCCATCTTGTTACCCACCTCATCCATCACATTACATTAATGTATGATTTATAACATCGGTTCTACTTCATACAGTGTTTATCTGCAGGGATGGGCAATTTATATTGTAAGAAAATGTAATAAATTGCAAATGTGATTGTGCCGATGGTAAGTATTGTTTAAAAATACCACGTTTGAATTTAAATGTTTTAACATTTAAAATTTACAAGTAAATACTAATTTAATAGTTTTTCTCACACAGCCTACTGCTTGCTTGACATAGGCCTACATGTGGGGATCATTGAAGCGTTGTATTATCTTATTGTGCATTATTAGGCTACTAGCCTACATTCAGAAGCCTACAAATGCCAAGCAGAAGTGTTTGCAACCGAGCTTAACATGTAATTCTGTAGCTGCTTTATTCAAAAGACATAATTCGTTAAGAAGAAATAGACTTAACAAATTATTTTGTAAAGGTCGGGAAACAGCCACCCTGCGATAATCAACTACAGGGACTGAATGGGGTGATATCTCTACGTCAGAGAACCGAGGAAGAGAAAGGTGAAACACTGACTGCAATCATTTTATACAGTTTCTTTAAATTTTTTATGTAAACAGACACGGGTGTATCTCTAGGGATCCTTGCCATGCTGTGAGACACGTAGGCCTAATAACAGTCCTGTCAGTGGCGAAAACAAGCGCTTTACTTTGCTCCATAGCATTACATTGTATAGCCGTTTCACCTTGGGTAACAAAATGGTGCCTATTGTTGAATTGTCTAAACTCTTTTTACGGCTTTGGTTTGTGTGGTGCATGCAGTCGCAGCTAATTCATTTTTCACAGTGGTCTTTTCGTTTGCTAGCTGTAGCCGTCTTGGGGAAACAATCTGAATAAACACTAAGATACCCACTTTTACAAAAGCGATATAGAACTGTGGAATTCAAACCCGTTTTGTTTTTATTCAGCTGCCTTACCATGTTTGGAAATATCCATTCATTGGGAGTTGGCTACATTTGAGAATATATCCTTAAACACACAAACACACTAACTTGTGTGTCACAACTACATACTTAGGCTACTATAAACTAGACTATCATAAGGTCTTAAAAATAAATGTTGCACATTGGCAAAAACGTTTGTTATGTAAAGTGGACAGTTATATCGCCGAAGAACGGCATGCAGACAGCAGAGCGAGTAGGGTAACGTTTCAAAACACGAGCATGTTCTAGACTAGACTCTATTTTTTTACTCAGCTGACCATGACGTAGAACGTTTAGCTACGGCAGAAGAAGAGGAGCGACGCAAGGGGCTGTCTGTCAAGTTATAATAACCAAGAGCCAGCGGAGGAATAACGCATTATAGCCTGCCATAGTGCCAGTATTTTGTAGGAGGTGCGGACGGAGATTGTGTCGCAGAAGTGGGTCCGGTCTGTGCGTCTGTCAGAGAAGCGAAGCACATTCCAGAAGCACTATAATTCATTCTCGATTTAAACTGTCCGGCCGACAGAACGTATCTCGAATTCAGCCCGAACGGTAGGTTAATTGTAGTAAATATATTGTAGCCTAGTTAGTAGGGCAAGCGGTGAGTAGGCTTACAATATAGCCTATGGAACTGTTGAATTCAAATCCCGTTTTGTTTTTATTCAGCTGCCTTACCGTGTTTGGATTTATCCATCCATTGGGAGTTGACTACAATTGAGTCTAATAGAGTTAAAGTCAATCCCTATACACACTAAACGTATATCGTGCTCGTGTGTAAGAGTATGGCTCTAACTTGTGTGCCACAGCAGCTGTCAGATCCCATGAGCCCTTAAGATGGAAATAACAGGCTACGTCTGGCCTCCGATGAGCGCACGGCTGCTCAGAGGGGAATACCGGGGTGAACAATGTCCGTTTTAGTTTAGTTTGGCACGGTTTGGTGCAGTCCTAACCAGGCCCTTACAGGCTCAGCCCACCAATTAGGTTTTAGGCAGAAGGGCAGAACTCTCCTGACATTGTTAATGTTATTGCACTGTTGATGTTTATTTTCTTTAATGAATAACCTGTGTAGATGTCCTGTGAACATGGATTTTGAATTAATTTGTTCCAGGTCAAAGAGGTGATTCACATTCCACAAGCTTACAGTAGAGAGTAGACTAGATTTGGGCTAATGCATGCATATGTAGTAGGCTATAGGCTACATGTGTTTATATATAGAGGTAATATATATAAACTACATATTTAAACAAGTTGCTTTGCTAAGACAAGACCTCAGATATTCCATGAGTTTAGGAAGTAAAATGTTAATGTTTTTGTTTGCATTCAAAGTAAATATTAAGATGACTGGAACATCAAATACAAACCTGGGATTCCTAAATGTGTAATAGGCCTGAAGAATCACTATAACAAAAACCAGATAAACAAAACTTAACAAAGACCATAGAAGAACTGCACTTCCCGATATCCTATCTTTTTCTCCAAGAAGTAGGCCTGCACCACTTATTTATTAATAGAATAACTATATTCCACTGGATTGATAGGGCAAAAATTGCACATGTGAATAGCTCAACTGTGAATGCCGAAGCTGTGTAATATAGTTCTTTGGAAAGTAAATTCCAAAGGACTATATTAAACTACAACAGTTGTCGGAATAATTGCACGTCATTACAGCGGACTAGTGGTGGGGACATGACGTAAGCGGAATGCGACAGATTAGTTGTAGTTTATTTTTGCCCAACATTATCTTTTGTTTTATTAATAGTGTGTGTGGTTGAACAACTATACAATTACAATAACAAAATAATAAATAAAATACTATTTTGATACTGTATTGCATGCGCAGGACGCATGTAGGCTACTCTATGTAGGCTACTCTATGTAGGCTGCTATTGCGTAGCCTGCACGACAAAATAAACCAACTGATGATCCAAGGTGAGCGAACCATCACTGAGTGTAGGAATAAAAAAATAAAAAATGTTTGTATACCACAATAATTTTGTGTGTGTGTGTGTGCAGTGAGACGTGACAGCAGGGGAAATGGTGGATTACTATGACATTCTTGGAGTGTCCAGAACCGCAAATCAAGAAGACATCAAGAAAGCGTAAGTGCGCTTTAGTCAAGATTCAAATGCCTACGGTTAGCATGTATAGTTCACCTACTTTGTGACTTTTCTGTGATTTCATTTTATTTTGTAAGAGGCCTACGTTATCACGCTCTAGTTTCCAAGAAACCACTGGTGAAAAGATGAAAAAATGCAAAATTTTAAAAACATGTCATGTATAAACCACAATAAATTATGCCTGAGTTCATTTAAGTGCCTTCATAATTTATGTCACTCAGGTACAGGAAACAGGCACTGAGATGGCACCCAGACAAGAACCCAGATAACAAGGAGGAAGCGGAGAAGAAGTTTAAAGAACTGGCCGAGGCTTATGAAGTCCTGTCAGACAGTATGTTAGGCCAGTTTGTGTGTGGGTGTGTGCATTGAAGGGCTTGGCGTTTGGGAATCAATACAGTATTTATGCAATGATTCATGTCAAGATGTGAGTCAGTGTTGCAACCACATCTTTCAAGGTATTGCACACTCTAGTATTTGAGTATACTGTATATAAGTATTTATATGCAGTATTTTGTATGTACATATGTTTCTGTGAAATTGATGTATTATTCTGTGATTCTAAACAATATTAACAATGAGTAGATTAAATACTTTTTTTTCTTCCAGAGAGCAAACGTGAGGCCTATGACAACTATGGACATGACAGAATGAGAAACACAGGTAAAATGTGCTGCCATGTACGGATGTAGAATGACAGGGTGGAACTGAAATGACGTTTGTGTCATGTTGCCTCCCCTTCCTCCAGGTTCCTCCAGTTCTCCAACAGATTTCTCGTCAGATTTCCCAGGGTTCACCTTCACATTCCGCAGCCCAGACGAGGTGTTCAGAGAATTTTTCGGTGGCCAGGATCCCTTTGCTAACTTCTTTGGTACAGACACTTATTGATATACAGTTACTGTACGATATAAGGATGAACCATGCGCTTGAAAATATTCAACCTCTACTATATGATAAGCTCGATAATGACTGCAAAGAGACTGGTCAATATGACCATTCTTTCTCATTATTTTATTTTTCTAACTTGCTATAATGTGATAATAGCAATTTTTGTTGTGCAATATTTTTACAGCAATAGTAACATGCCACATATTGGCTAGCTTCTTTAGCTTTTTTCACAGCAGCACATCTCGCTCAATCAAATTGCAATCTGTCTAAATTGATTTTTTTGCTCTCACTCAGATGACTTCTCATCTTTTGGAGGAATACACAGTCATGCTTTCCATGACCACCCAGGCTCATCTCGGCAGGGCCCCAGTCGTTTTTTTTCTTTCCCCTCAGCAGGAGGTAAACAGTTGCTTTTCTGTGACTAAGTTTTAATATGAAGAAAAAGTCATGGTAATGAAAAGCATTTACCTGTAGAAGAGCAGAATACATATAAACACACCAAGTATACATAGAACAGACCGTCAATGCATTTGCACTGAAAAAAGAACAAAACAGAATAGAATAACAAATTATTTTATGTACTATTTTGTATACACCTGCTGCCATGTTTTCTACCTTATTTCAGGTACCGAAACATGTAGAGATAACATCTTCCAATTTGTGCTGCTGATAAAGTGTTATGCTGTAGAACTACTCCCATTCGCTCACCTCTCTTCTCCTCCTCTCCTCCTCTCCTCCTCTCCTCTCGTATCCCTACAGTGGGCTTCACTTCCTTCTCCTCCTCTCTGGGCGGTCTGGATGGGATGGAAAGCATGGGAGGAGGAATGGGAAACTTTAAATCCGTTTCCACCTCAACTCGCATCGTCAACGGCAAACGTACCACAACCAGAAAGTATGTACAGTCGTGTTCCGCCACATTCACTAAACCAAGTAGTCCTAGGACTTGTCAGACAACCACATTCAAGTTGTTTATGCATAGTTTCGTTTTCTGTTTCCTAGAATAAGACAATGGGGCAGAAAAACCTCCTCCAGGTCAAAACCTATAGTTAGAAACTACTCAGGTGTAAAGATTCCTTACAGTATACTCTGTTAACTTGCTCATGGTGATACATTTTGATGCTTCATGCATGCACATGGATATTGTTAACAGAAAGATACACATATGGCTATGTTGTGTCATCAGCACTGCAATACAGGAGAAGGTGGAAGCATGTTTTTATGTGTCGGTGTATGCCTTTTCAGGGTTAAAGAGAATGGGCAGGAAAGAACAGAGATTGAGGAGGATGGGGTGCTGAAGTCTGTCCTTATTAACGGTAAAGTCACAAACCTGACAGTAAATAACTTCTAAGTTTTTTCCAAAAAGGCCTTGCTTACTGTACCTCTGTATCTGAGTAACTCAGGTAGTGTTTGTGAAGTTGAACTGTGTTTGCAGTAAAAGCAATTTACAGTAGTATAGTCTAGTGGTAAGGGTGGATAACTCTCACCCGAAAGGTTGTGTGTTAGATCCCCAACAAGCCCGGCCTACCTTTAAGCAACCTTGAGCAAGATGCTTAACCCCTACCTGCTCCTTAATACTTAACGTAACTGTAAGTCGCTGGATAAAAGCATCTGCTACATAACGTAACTGTATGGTGTCTCCCTCTGTGTGTGTGTGTGTGTGTTTAAATACACACCTGCATGGTTGTGTTTTCTGCAGGGGTGGAGGATGAGATGGCCCTGGCGTTGGAGCTGAGCAAGCGAGAGCAACAGCCCTCCGCCGGTCAGTCACAACAGAAGCCCCGCCTCCAACCGGCCAGATTGCCCGCTGAGTCCAACAGGTCTCACCTCAACCCTCACTCTTCAGCTGCGCAGCGGTCTTTTAGCTCCGCTCCTTATTTCCACTACGACAGGATGGATGGAGGCAGCAGCGAGGACGACGAAGCCGACGAAGACCTACAGATGGCGCTGGCGTGCAGTCTGTCAGAAATGGAGGCCCAGCAGAGAGCAGCCGCAACCACGGCAACCGACTTTATCTCAGGTGCTGGGGGCGGGGTCAGGAACATGACTGACAGGACTGGGGGACAAAAACGGTGCGCAGGTACTAAAAATGTAAAAAGTAGTGATAGTGGAAAGGGGGAGAGAGATGGAGAAGGCCAGTTCAAGAAGGAGGAGGGGGAGATAGTCACAGGTGGTATCTTGTCTGGGGACCAGAATATCACCAACACCCCTGTTATGGAGAGTTCTAATGCTGCCAATAGTGTGACACTAAACCACTTAAATGAGGAAAAGAAAAACAAAAACAAGTGTGGCTGTGTTGTGTGCTAATGAAGTTTGTGTGTGTGCGTGGTGGTGGTGTGTGTGTGTGTGTGTGTGTGTGTGTGTGTGTGTGTGTGTGTGTGTGTGTGTGTGTGTTTGTGTGTTGCTTGCAGGTGGATTTGTGAGATACATTCTCTATTACACCGGAATGTTTCATTACTACCCTATAGCTGCTACTGCCTGATAAATAGCCAAATTCATATATTTTCACACATACAATAACCCGCAAGCTGCTATTGCATACTATTTCTGTATAATGCATTATCTGTGAATGCACTATCGCCGAAATAGTTTGAATTGGATTACGAAAGATCCACATGCAGTGAACTGAGTGTGTGGGTGTGTGTTTTGTGTCGGTTAAAACCTGCAGTTGAATTTTCCTTTACAGACATTGTTCTCTGTGGTAGAGAGAATGTGTCAGCATTGTAAAATAGCGGTGTCTTTATTTTGCCAAATGTTACTAAAACAACGCCTCAGAGAACTAAACAGGTCACACAAAATGTTATGCTCAATATTTAAATACATTTATTCTCCTTACTAGGTTGAGATCAAAAGTCATATTTTTTGTGTTGGGGACTGGAAATATGGAATCTGAAATGAATGTGTGCTAGCTACCTGGCTAATATTCTGATTTCCATGACCAGTATTGCGTCGTTCAGCTACAATAATGTAGAACACATTATAGCAGATGGACCATTTGAATAAAGCCAAAGTCTTTAGGCTACACTGTAGCAGAGAACACACCCTTGATATGTAGATCATAGAGGAATTTGACACATACGTTACAGACCAGCTCCCTGGCTGCAGTGGTTTTCATAGAATTTGGTTGGAAAAGTATTTCAGCCGAAGTATAAATAATTTTTGCTGATAGGTCTCAAGGTGAGAACTATTTCCAAATGTGTGTGCCTTTCTTGAAAAATTGGTTTACTCCTGCTTTAGAGTAGGCTATTGACTTGCAGGAAGCCTGCAATCATTAAAAACTCAGCTATTTGTATACTTGGTTGAAAGTGGTTGGCAATGGAGAATGATGTGTTTTGTGCAATCAAATAACAGTTTACAATATTAATTCTAAGCATATAATTGTGATTGATGACGATTACAGCATTAGATACATTGTTTATTGGTAATGTTGGTGCCTTTAGTTTGAATGGGCGTTAACTGTGTTTTATTACCCCAAGCTAATCCAGTTGTGCAAATGTGTAAAAAGAAAGAATAATATGTATTTAATTTGGATTCAAAGGATACTGCTTAATAGATAATACAGTATGAAGGGGAAGTAGCCCTTGTTTGCCCTAGCTCACCTGTCTGGGGAGAATTGAAATGTTAACCCTAGTCTGGCAGTTAACCTCCACATGATGATCAATATAGTCAATCAGTTTGTGGTTACTGTGAGGCTAAAGCTTGTGGTAGCCTAGGTTACTAACTAAGTTATATGTGCCAAAAAACCTTAGCTCGTCTTCATAGCACAAAGAAATTGTGTGTGTGTGTGGGTGTTTGTACGTGTGTGCATGTGCATTTATGTGTGTAAAATGTTTTGTATGTGTTGCCATGGAGGTCTCAAACCGTCAAATATGATGCACACTCACACACTCAATGTCACCTGTCTAAATGACCTGATATAGTGTGAGGTAATGATTTCATTGTGACTATATTTTAGAGGGGTGCGAGGGGATGAAACTATTCAATACGACCTGATGTAGGACATAATTATTCTCTTTACTACTACTACATATATACTACTACATAATCACTACAGTATTACAGGCTTACCAATAAGCCCAGAAGTCCAGAAAGCCCACCCGTGCCAAGTAAAAACATTTATAGTATATATTGTTATTATTAATGAATACTCCAAAATACATTGCAAAACATTGCTATACGAGAGTGAATTATATATATTTTTTCCTTAAAGTAAAGGCAGTGCTATTTTGTGTGCTACTGTGATGTTTTACTGTCTATAGACCTTGCAAAATTACTTATTTGAAATGTTTTTTCAATTTTTATTTGTTTTCTGTTCCATGGGTGGTGGACTTAGTTTCCATCATCTAGTTTTCACTGTAAGATCAACTCCATCGCTGACAAAAATCAATCACAGATATTTTATGCCTTTTCAAATGGATTTCGCTCCGGTCTGGATGTTCAACAGTGAGTTTTCTTTAGGCGGCTTATTTTGATACCTTTCAGAGTGTGAAGATGAGGTGAAAGAAAGGGGGAGGGAGAGAGACAGAATATTAGTGTGTTATCCTTGTGCTACACTGAACTGCCTTGTTTCATTGTATCTTAATACAAATTGTTAAAAGGGAAATAACAAATAAAAATTCAGCTTAAAGATTCTGGATATTTGAATTATTTAAAATCAATATTAATTAGGGGTCAAGTACGGTTGGCTTCCATTGCAGCTTTGCTTGCTAGAACCTGTCCCTCTGGTCTCCCTGCCTCTCTAAAGGCTTATCATTTTGAGGTTATGACAAATGCTGTCATGTCATGAGCCAAACTCTGTGGTTTGGAGATTATTCGGCCAGGCAGCTTTAGGCAGCTTTATTTTACAGTGTGGTTGGAGAATTCTGTGTGAACACTACTTGCTTTGGAATTTTACAATCCATTTTAATCCCCTGCAACTACCTGTTTGGTTCTGCTCCATCCTTTTAAAGGTAGACTGCTATTTACATAAACTTGAACCTAACCCTTTCCTTCCCTTGTGTATATATAGAAACAGATTATTTCAGGCTGGTAAACTGTCCAATCCGTCACACATATAAAAAGTTATGAAATGTTTTTTAATTTTTATTTATGCTACTTTGTTTATGCTACGTTACTATTTTGGTGATCACTTAATGATTGGCTAATAAGACTGCTGGCCTTTACTTCTAGTCCACATGTAAATATAATTACATTTTTAATTGTAATTTAAACTTGATTAATTGTACATTTTGCTTTTTTCCTGTCTCACACCTCCTGCTTCCTGTTTCAGACTCAGACTTCCAGGCCTTCACGGGCTAACCTGATTGGCTCAGGCTGCTCATGTGTCCAAACACCTTCCCTGAGGTAATGACCAAGTCTAGACCTCCAGCAACCAATCAGATCTTTGTTCGCCGAACTGTCCTTTAAATTATCTTAGTCCAAAACACATTTGTCATACAACATACTTATTTTAAATCACTTACAATAACATATTTATATATTTTATATACTGTATCGAACAAGCTTTATTTCTTTGTACTCTAGAGGCACACCTATAGAATATATGCTAAACAAAAAAGTGCAAAACATTTATTTCATTAATCAATGTCAATCATCAATCGTCAATATATTGATGAAAAGTGAACTTTTAACTCTCTTAAGATGCAATGGGATGTTGAGTTGTTAACACGACTCCTTGTGCGTCTACCCCTACAGGACAATTTCCCACAATGCACTTGTCTTTCTTCTGGACTACCTGCTGAATGACACTTTTCAAAGTTTTATTTGAAAAAGAAAAGACAACTTAAGTACTGAGATACCTGATGTTTGCCTTGTATGTGTGTGCACGCCAGTGTGTGTGATTAGTTGGTACTGGAACAGAGGCCTGGAATCTGTGTATTTTGAATCTCATAAAAGCATCAGTTCTAAACATCTGAATTAATCGCATTTTAACAAAATATTTCTTCAGATAATCTCATACACACACAATTTTACACATAAAAGATACGGTATACTGTATAATATAATAGAAAATTATTAAATTAATTAAATTAATAAAATAAGTCAATCTTGAGTCTTGCACCTTTCAATATTGTTTTCAAGAAAGCTGTGTACGTCTTGAAAAACACCAACATATATTCCAAAACTCCATGGTTCTAAAATGGCATATTCCTGTATTACAAAATGACAACACTTAACATCTGTTTTTTGCTGCATCACATCACAGATTTATTCAAGTCAAGTCAAAAATACATTTTTATAGTCTTTTATGTGTCTGCTACATGAAATAAACACACAATTGAGAATTATTTACACGAATCACCATCTTATACAGTAAGACTCAAAATGAAGTGGGTGATAGAGATAGAGAATCTATACAAAATAATTAGCAGTACTCAATACAATCAGGTTGTCATGGCATAGACGAACCAAAAGAAAGCTGTTGAATAACAGTAGAGGACAGTAGCTTGCGGCGGTTCCGAAGCTGCACAACACCACTCATAGAATTAAACTGGACAGGAACTTTCCAGTTTATTTTTACAGCCTCCTCAGGAAGAGGGCATGTCATTTTACAACTGCTATGAAAAACATTGTTTAATATTTTGCCACAAAAAAACAAATATCTACCCATGACTGTACAAACCAAACAATGAGCAAACGTGAATGTAGGTTATTTAAAACATTGTATGCCCACCAAGACAGGCTACAATTGTTATAGATTTGCCACAGTGTTGGAATGTCCATCCTACGCAGTCTAACTGTATTATCCCAATTTATACAGCTGCATGTTGTGATAACCAGAGAAATTATATATAAATATATGCAGGCAGCCTCTGAATTTCTTTTTTGCAGCACAGATCACATCCTCCTCACAGCTAAACACAGATGAGAACACTGGGAAACAAAGTCAATTTTCTGTTTATGTTCACATCCTGTCAGGCGTCACAAAATTAAAAAGAAACAATGTTTTTAAAACCATACCAACTTGATGGGAGCCTGTGAGGGTAAAACAAGTGCAGCTGTGAGTTGTGCAGAACAAGATATTTACAACAGCGGTCTAACAGGCGTGTTTGTTTTTTTAAATGAGTTAAGCTTTGCATCCTGAGGTGCTCGTTTGTGTTTGTATGTACTGTATGTGTGTATGCATGTTTCTGTGTGTGTGTGTGTGTGTGTGTGTGTGTGTGTCCTCTTGCTTGCTGTAGCTCACTGTGGCAAGGCCTTCAAAATGGCGTTCACCTCCTCTGCCACTGCTGTCAATGCAAACTCAAACTGGTCCTGCAAGAAGGCAAGACATAAGAGAGGAGTGGAGATGGGGGGTGACAGAGAATCGGGTCGAGATGTTGTTCAAACCCAGGAAAGAGTTTAAACTGTATGTGAACACAGATGACTTCCACCACGTAATCTCATTATTCATTAATAGGCCTAAAGGCTGGCTTGCTAAGTGCTCAAACACATACACACAGATACACACACACAGATGCGGTACCTTTGTGCGGACCAGGCCAGGTCTCTGGTCTCTGATGTGTTCCAGTGTGGCTGCGATGTCAATCTCTTTAACTCCTGAGACCAACAACAAAAACATCTTTAAAAATGACATTGAGGCTAGTTGTATTAATATATTAGATTTGTGTTGTGCAAATATTCATTAAGTTAATATTAATAGATAATATCAAGGATGTGAAATGGAAAATTTGAATACTTCCTTCGTAAAATGCTTGGTTTTAGGCAGTATATTTACAAAGTGCTCTGGCTTTATAATTTATTCAAAATGGGCTATAATGTGTTGTCACTTGACAGCGCCAAACAACAAATAAGGCAACATCAAGGAGTCACTTTACAGAACCAAATATTCTACATTTGGCCACTAGCACCATCTACTGGACGAAAATAGAAAACATTTTTCCTGTGGCCAGCGCATTTTTGCTCTGCCAGGATTACGCAGTGCAATACTTGTGTGCGCGTGTGTGCGTGTTATGGACTGACTCACCCTTGGCCATGCGGTTCAGCACCATGTCAATTAAAATGTACGCCCCAGTTCTGCTAGTGCCATCGCTACAGGAGACAGAAAAATCAAAACGGATGCTGTCAAAACACAAAGATTTGGCTGAGGGTGAAATGGCTGTCTATGACTGGATTTGGCCAATGTGCTTAATCCTTCTGGCTTTATTTTTTGTCAGAAATATTTATTAATTTTCAGGAAATAGCTTCCATATTCGTTAAACAAACATTTTATCACGAGTTTCGCCCTTACCTGCAGTGAACGATGATGGGACAGGAACGACCCCTGTAGCATTTATTCACTTTCCTGAAAAAACATATAAATAAGGGAGGGGAGGGGAGAAGGGAGCGCAGGAGGGCACCAAAGGAAGATGAAACAAGAAAACGAAGAAGAACAGCTATCAGAATGTGACACTAACCGTGATTACAAAGCAAATCAGTAGGACAAAATTATTTTAGACCTTGTACATGAAAATATAAACCGCTCTATGCCCCTACATTCCTCTTTTTTCTTTTTTTCCTGGTAACCGAGAGAAAAATCCCAAAACCACACAAAAACAGACATGATAGGAGAAAGACGTGCAAAGCGGTGAAAACCACACAGAGACAACATCTACATTTAAGAGGAGCGGCGGACATTCACAGATGAAAGGGGGAAAATGTACATGAAGAAAATGCTGTGACAATAGAGAGAAACGGGCAAAGACAGGACAGAAGAGCGGACAGCAGAGGGATGTAGGCAGGGGGAAAGGTCTAGGACTCGCTGTCCCTCTTGCAGGTAGCCAGTCACACCTGCCAATGCTCATTTTTGTGACTATGCAACTGGAGCCAGAGTACTAGCTGCAAACCACAAAAATGACACTGGGAGATGTTCAATTACAAACCCACCAACCTACGCAATGACAGAGAGAAAGTGAGGGAGGGGAGAGGGTGAAGGGGGGAAGTGAGGAACGCAGAGCCTTTGCTCTTTGGCTGGCAATACGTTATGAATGGTAGGACATACAGTATGGAAAACGAGTAGAAGGGGGGGGGAAATGGCTAAATCTGTTTGATTCAAACCATCAGTACCAATGTACCAAAATATGACATTTGACGTATATTATTAGAAAGACATACATTTGGCATAATATACACAGCTTCAGTCAACGTTAGTGTATATGTGTTTGTGCATGTGTCAGTCATTGTTGAAGCTGCACAAATGATAATGGCAATAATATATACAGCCATAGAAAAAATTAAGAGACCACTTCTAAAAATGTAATATCTATATACAATTACATTTATATTTGATACATTTATATTTACATTTATATTTATATTAAATTATTTAATATATACTTATTTACATTTTTGATATTTATATTTCTATTATTATATTTAAAAGATGCAGTGGTCTCTTAATTTTTTCCATGGCTTTGTATAGGCTACTAATAATATTAGCACATGAATAGTATTATTTTAAAGCCCTAGTGAAACCAACAGAATAACACGAGATTTGCAGAGCCAGGGCAACACGGTTAAAAACATACATGCCTGTGTACCCCAGTAACCATATTGTGATGAATTGAC
>JAOEHI010000014.1:2276459-2303665 GCA_025447815.1 Percopsis transmontana
TCTCTCTCTCTCGCTCTCTCTCTCTCTCTCTCTCTCTCTCTCTCTCTCCCTCTCTCTCTCTCTCTCTCTCTCTCTCTTGGTAACGGGTTAAACCATTCCCACAGCAACACGGGGTAGTGTCAGTGTGGCACAGGAAAGAAAAGAGCGGCTCTTCACGTGATGTATGGGAAATAATGGGCTTGATGACTCGTGGCCAAATGTTGTTGTGGTGGATAAAGGGTTGGGGGTGGGTTCTGTAGGAATCAGGGAGGGGGAGGGAAAGACATAAAAAGAGGGTGTGTACAACGGTGTTTCAATAGAGCCTGCACACTATGAGGAAGTGAAAGTAAGCCTGTATAGGATACAGTAAGAAATCACAAGTCGGCTATGGATGATACATCGTCAATTAGGCTACTGTATGGAGAAAGCGAATAGAGTTTTAACAAGGAATGTTGAGAAAGCTCCGTAGAACCGTAGAAAACTGTAGCCCTACATCTCGCTATACGAGAAGTAGCCAAGGCCAAAACCTGTTTCATGTCTCGGTTACGCTCATTTTCTTTAGCTTCTTTAGCGTTACTTTAATGCATGTGGTTCACACTTTTTTTTAGCTATACCGTTCAAGTTAGACTGTTGATCAGTACCTTGGAGAGCACCCTGCCATTCGGCTAAAACCTCACAGAGAATCCCCACGAACTAAAGGCGTATGTTTGTAGACTATGTCAGTATTTATTAATGTAGCCCTACACAACTCAAACTATATCTAAAGATCATTGCCAACGCCCTGACTTTTTAATAGCCTACATGTGTTAAGCCTACAATAGCTTATGTCTTTCCCAAGGGATATTTTTGCTACAAAGATACATATGTTGTACAAAATACAAAATCATAACAATCCTATAAGAACAATCTAAAAGAATGTCCTAATAAAGCAAAAACAAACAATTCTACAATTAGAAGCAATATTCATTGTTTTAAAAAAAATAAACAAAATAACTATAAAATATCTAAGTAATTATCTGTATTTCTGTTTAGTATAATACCCGAATGAACTAAATGAACTGATTTTGACATTTCATTTTATTCAATTTTAAGGAACGTGTGCTCTGTTAAGGAAGCCGCAGGTCATTCGCTAGACTTTTACATCCCTTTTGCAATAGGGTGAATCGTCTTACAAATGTGGATAGCCTTGTCAGTAGCACCATCTAGTGGATGGTAACTTACCTTATTCTAGAAAAAAATATATTAAACGCAGATTACAGCCATACTTTAGGGTTTCCCGTGTCACAGTAGAGTTGCTGTGTCGAAAATGTATTAACGACAATTAAACCTTTTCTAGGATGATTTAAATTCTTTCATTTGAAATATTTCACATGTAATCTCTGGTTTCTTGGCATTTTAGACCATCCGGCATCTCACGGACGGCAGCATCCGTGATTGTGCGTGTGCCTTTAAGAGCATCTTTGGCTGCGCATCCTCTTCTATTGCCTTCGACACGCACAAGTATTGAAGGATAATAAAGCATACTAAACCGACACTGTTAGGCTATACATCACAACATCATAATTATATCTATTGCTAATGGCCACTGGAATATAGTCGATGCATTTGACTAATCCGTCGTCGTAGCGGTTCAAACCATCGTTGTTGCTAGCCTAATATATATATTTGATCTCTTTCGTACCTATTTAAAGGGTGACCTGCGCTACAAGATGGCTGAGTTGAATTTGGGGAAGGGGCTGACCGCGGGGAAAGTGGCCAGTAACGTACAGAAAAAGCTGACCAGGGCCCAGGAAAAGGTAAGAAGCGGTTAAATAGGCTACTGGTATCTTGCAGGCCCACAGTCATTTGTCTTTTTCTGATCCCGTTGCACCAATGTCGCATTCACGGTCGAATTGCAGTGTCGCATCACGACAATAGGCCTATATAAAATAATGACTGGCATGCTATTACTGTAGATGTGTTCACACACTTCACAATTGTTATCTCCGAGTTAAAGCACTGTCAATGTCACTCTAGCAGACGTGGATATTGCAGTGGATATACATTTTATTTGAGAGATAACCTACGGTAGGCTAGGCTAAGTAGATTTGCCATGACTGTTGGTGACTGTAATCTGTGTTTGGGTCTTTTTAAAAATCGATAAAAAATAGTTGTAGCATCGCCTACACATGAGGCCTATTTTTTCGTTATGTACCTGCATGTTGTGCCGTGAATGAAAGACAGGGTGCACTATTTACTTTTAGACCTAATGTTAATTTTACTAATAGAAAAGTAGATAAAGAGAAACAGGAATGCAGGACATACATAGATATGCTGTAGATAGAGAAGATAGTTAAGATAGTAGATAGTAAATATAGAACTTCCCATTCCCATTGACAGATTTAAAGATAATTTATTAATACAACTGCTCTGTGTTTTCACTTTTGTATTTGATTGACAGGTGCTTCAGAAGCTGGGCAAAGCAGATGAGACAAAAGATGTTGCATTCGAGGAAGGAGTGGCAAACTTCAACAAACAATATGTAGGGCTACGCGCTATTGGTCACATTTGTAGAATGGCATACTGTTTAGGCCCAATGGCCTATAGGAGATCTTAATTTTCCTCTAGCAAACACAGCCTGAAAAATGTAGACTGGAAAAACTGGAATTGCTGACATAATGTAGCATTTAACATCACCCATTCTCAAATGTTTTGAATCATGACCCCCACACTATGTGCATGTGCATATGCATGTGCATGACATGCATGCATGGAAGGAGGGACTTAAGCTTTGTATGTAGAAAAAAACAACAAACATAACAGAGCCCCCCTCCCCCCTAGTGTATTCTCCATATTACAAGTTAACCCCTTCTTCACCTTTCATCCATTGAGAAATAGATATTTATTGAGACAGACTTGGCAAGTTTACAGTAATATTGGCACTGGCAAAATTTGTATAAGAATTTTGACCATTATCATAATTATCATGTTAGATTTGCCCACTGGTGTGCTCACTCTGTAGGGCAATTTAGGATAATGTGCATTCATTTTAAAAAGATCTTAGCTTAACTTGCTAGTAACATTTACTTGAGTGGTTCTGTGTTCTGAGCTGTGGACTTTATTTCACATTCCAGACTGAAGGCAGCAAACTGCAGAGGGACCTCAGAGTCTATCTGGAGGCAGTAAAATGTAATTTACAGTATGCAACCACAAACACACACGAATGTATGGATACACATATGAATGCGCAAACATTTACATGCACACATATAGCCATGCAAGCCATAAGGCATGCTCACACACATCTATTGTACACATAAAGGCTTATTAAGACGCACACACAATTAAGCCACTTGAACAGGACTTCAAACATTCTACTATGGGAATAAACACATATTGAGAAATCCACAAAAATTACAACCAACCCACTTTTCCCATGATATGTGTGTATGTTTGTTTGTGTGTGTGTGTGTGTGTACATGTATCATCAGCGATGCACGAGTCCTCTAAGAACCTGCAGTCATGTCTGGCTGATATGTATGAGCCGGACTGGGAGGGCAAGAATGAAGTAGATTCAGTTGCAGAGGTGAGACTCCCTTTCATTAGTGTGCTTGAACCCAATATACTTAACCATACTGTACCTAGACCGAAGTCAGACCTAATTGTGGGATACTGCTACTCGAATAAATTATAATGTGTGCGTGTGTTTGTGTGTGCGATGAATATGTCTGATTGATGCACAATTGTAACAAGAAGTTGAAACCCATGTTTATACTGACAGGCTGGCTGAAGCTAAAACCAGAAAATCTCTTATAATTATATTATTATAATGATTTCATATTATTTCTGCACGTCTGCAGGAACTAAATCATGTATGTGGTGTAGATAAACGTCTTGACCTGCAAATGGAATAGAGTAGAATTTTTGTAATATTATATCATGATCATATATATCATCATAGACACGCTTTGTGTGTGTGTGTGTGTGTCTGTGTGTGTGTATGTGTGCACGTGCGTGCATGATCCAGGACTGTGACGTGCTGTGGACTGACTACCACCAGAAGCTGGTAGACCATGCACTTATCTCCATGGACACATATCTGGGTCAGTTCCCCGATATCAAGGTGAGCATAAAGACTGCAGTCTTATCGTATCGTATTGTGGCTTACCCGTTTAAACTCCCCTTGCTGCCGCTAGAGCTACTACTTTAAGAGACCTTTCGACGGCCTCCTCGTTGTTGCTTGCCTCTGCCCAGGCCCGTATCGCTAAAAGAGACAGGAAGCTGGTGGACTACGACAGTGCCAGACACAACTATGCCACTACGCACAAGACCAAGAAAAAGGACGGAGGGATCAAAATTACCAAGGTAATGCTGTACACATTCATGGCAGTTGCAGCCACACCCTTCACCGTTAGTACTTCAAGGTGTTTTTTCTAATTAAACGGACTAAATACAATGTCGCTTTTCACGTTTAAACTATATTTCTTTTTTATGTGCCTCCCCATCTCTCTCTATTGCTCTCTCTCAACAGTGGAAGTACAGATTAGGAACAATACAAATAGACGATATACAGTAACATAAAGTGATAACAGTAACGGACAGTGAATGGTCAATAAATATCTCTATATCATAATAAATACAATAAATATCACGAATCCGTCTGCCTCTGTCTCTCTCCCTCTTTTCTTAAGCCCTCCACTCTGCTAGAGAGAGCTACTCCGGGGTGGGCCCAGGGCATCCTGTCTGCCCACAACATAGCCCAGAACAGCATGTCCAGGAGCCAGGTACACAGCGCAGAGCCGTAGCCCGCACTCATCACATTCAGAAAGCATGGTGACAACTGGAGAGAATATCACACTGTCTACTGCCTCAAATACGCATCTGTGTCTTCCAGGCCGAGGAGGAGCTGGACAGAGCACAGAAAGTGTTTGAAGAAATCAATGAGGATCTGCAGGAGGAGCTGCCCTCTCTCTGGAACAGGTGTGTGTGTGTGTGGACATAATGAGCAAAAATTCAAATGGTTCGAACAAATATTTAAATATAATTTTTGGCCAAATTTGACAGCCCTAGTGTGCTTGTCTGTGTGTGTGTGTGTGTGTGTGTGTGTGTGTGTGTGTGTGTGTGTGTGTGTGTAAGGGTTCATGGATGGATGAATGCTATAATTACATTTAGAGTTATGATGCATTAAACTAATGAAACTCATTTTGATCTCTCTCTTTCTCTCTCTGTCTTTCTCATATATATTGTCTCTCTAGTCGTGTTGGGTTCTATGTCAGCACCTTCCAGAGTTTGGCTGGATTTGAGGAGAAATTCCACAAGGAAATGAGCCGGGTGAGACTTAAATATAACACTAGGGTTTGTAGGCAGAACATTCTATATTGGGCCAAATGTAATTGAAGTATGAGAGCAGAGAAATATATTTTTAGTAACAGATATTACCTGTATGACTTCTAAGAAGTGTGACTTCCATGAAGCAAACTATCTTCAACAGGCAGAGAGAAAAAGTACTTACTCTAATGGGTGATATGCAATTAGAGCACTCCAGTTCAGTACGGTAAATAATGTTTGACGTATCGCCTATTAATTACTGCCAATGAGAAGTTGGTTGCTGGCTAGGAGAAATTAATAGCATGGTAGTTTAACCATAATAGGATTTACGGAATGTAACGCTTTATCCTGTGAATACGCCCAGTCCAGGCTACTGCATCCACCGGTATAGCAATACACAAGTTTCATTCCAAGATGTAAGCATGACAGATGAAGGGACTACTGAATCTACTTTATGATGCCTTTTTCTTCACAGCTGGATCAGGATTTGAATGACGTCTTAGTAAACCTGGAGTCAACAAACACCAGCAAGTTAGTGACTTCAATATTTATTATTATTTTACTGTATATAGTTGCGTTTATACTGTATCTATTTTTATAAACTGTACTTTTGACTAAAGTAATTATTTTTCTATAATATTATACCTTTAATGCACCAAAATTAAATGTCAACAAATTTAATTCAAATTATCCTCAACCATATTGTATTGTGTTAAAGTAAAGTAAATCCATTTTATTAGCAAATTTAATCTAAATGTTATTGGTATGGACATTGTCAATACCACAAGATAGGCTACTCCTACTGAAAAACACTTATGTTTAAGACACATGATACAGGACACAAACACTAAAAAAGAGACTACTGTAAGTTACTGAAACAGCATGAATTAACCTGACCCCACCCCATCTTACAGAAAGACAGGTAACCGCGGTGCCTCGTCAGGAGCAAACAGGAGGTAAACAGCAACGACAGTGGTAACCATGGTGAAAAAACCCTTATCTGTCTGTCCGACTGACCTGTCTGTCCAGTCGCCCGTTTGTCAGTCAGCCCATGAGCCTGGGAGGGCCCGGGGTAGACCAGTGATTTTTGTCCTTGTTAAGCACCACACACTGTGTGCTTGTTTGACACTATAGGCTAACTAACATATCTAGGCTAGTGTCTACAGCTGTGGGCCTGTTGTCCTAGCTTCAAGTAATTTGCTCAAAGACAACAAACGCTTTAGCTTGCTAGAGAGAACTAACAGCAAGAGGCACACAATGGGATTTACCCAAGTATGACATGTTCCTGTATCAACATCCCTCGTTGTTCCCTGAACAACATTCTGATTCTATAGCAATGGCTATACTGTTCCGTTTGAATCCTAGAAGGGAAAATCTATAGTATTTTAAGGAAGAAATGGTTATGTTCAGGTTCAAAATTATTTTAGGTAGAATTTTAGAATGGTTATGTTTCATTTTAGGTTTAGGTTTTTAGGTTAGAAATAGTTATGTTTAGGTATAAATTAGAGATTGTTAACTTTAGGTATGGGTTTGGTGTGGTAAGGAACTCTGAGACTTGTACTAGAGGGATAATTGGTTAATATGAATGTTGTTCCACGAGCAACAATAGCGACGTTGATCCAGGTTCATATCTGACTTGTCTACATCCTGATGTGCGAGGAGCTTGCTTGCATGAGATAGACGGAAAGAAGAGCTCAATTTATTGCATGACAGCGCTTGCACCGACCACGTTTGTGAGCTTGGATTCTCACAGAGCATGCCCAGTAACAGTCCTGTGGCGTTTTTCTTTTCTCGTCTGGTTCCTGTTCCAGCATCACTCATTGTCTTTCCCATTGTTGGGGTTCCTCTTTGGGTTTCGCTAATCCTTTATTTCTCTCTGTCTCTCCATTTCTCTCTCTCTCAGTGGTGAAGAAGCATCTAATCACACCCTTAGGCCAGGAGGACCACCACCTATCCCCAAGTCTCCATCCAAGGTACACCTTAAAGGCCTCGTATAATTCCTGTTTAATTCCTATTCCAATTACATTTCAGTTAATGTTGCACTTTTTTTTTTGACAGGCCTTAACTTGATTTGCTATCGGACTGAGAGTGGGTCAAAGGTTACAATCCAAAAATGATGTCACACCTGAGGCCAAATCTGACTTGTTTTACACAGTAATTGTGAACTTTGGCTAAATGACGCATTGGACAGATTTCATAATTACCTGTCATTTTCTGGTCCCTTCAGACAATGCAACTGTTCACACAACTGGAATAGCTTGAATTTTACAATTTTACAATAGGGGCCCTTTAATTGTATTTGAGAGATTTTAGATACTATACTTTTTTCCCCTCACCACAAATAAGAACACCCTCATATCCAAATCAATATTTTCTGTTGACATGAACCAGGAACTCGGAAGTTCTGAGAGTGATGATTCAGATAATCTGTGTTGGAAATAGCCCCCCCATAGTTTCTGTGTTGTCTTCAATGCAGCACTCTTCAGCCTCTTCTTCCTAGCTGTGCCCTGCGGCCCGCCAAGATGAGGTGATGATGATTGTATTCATCCACTGATGTTTCTGACGCCTGGCTCTGTGTCCTAGCTGAAGCCAGCAATGCCCCCTCCCCCCAAGGTGACCCCCTGTAAGGAGATGAAGACGGAAAATATCATCAACCTCTTCGATGCAGCCGCCGCGCCAGATATCAGCATCACCTCCCCCACACAGGTCAGTGTGTTATTAACGCCGGCTGGTAGTTCAGTGGTCCTTTGTCTCCACAGTCCTGCTATTCTATTCTATTCTATTCTATTCTATTCTATTCTATTCTATTCACCTCTACTGGTTCTATTTTTTTTTGTTTTTTTGTTCTCATCTTTCCTCTATATTTATCTTTTTACATTTTATTTATTCTATTTTTTCTCAACTTCATTTTTGGACTCTATCCTCTACTCTCCTCTGCTCTTCTCTTCTCTCCTTTTCTCTTCTCCTTGCTCCTACCTCTCCCCCCCTCTCCTCTCCTCTCCTTGCTCCTCTCCTCTCCTCTCCTCTCTTCTGTTGTTCCCCTGTATTCTCCATGTACCACATCCCACCACCATGTCAGCCAATGCCTCCTCCTATCCCTGTTGTTGTCAGTTTGACAGTCCTGCACTGAACAGCCTATTGGACATGGACCTGGACTCGCTCAGTGCAGCCACCAAAACATCCACAGCGACACAGGTGGATGACTTATGGCATGAACAAATAGACACTAGCGACCTTCCACTGCAAACAATGACAAGTGTAGAACTATGGCTTTATATTGTATTCAATCCACGTTCATCTTGTATTTACTGTGAGATAATTTCCTGATATTTTTATTCAAATTATTATTTGACCTTTACATGTGCTTGCTGGCTTCATTACTGTTACTTTAAGTGAAAAGCTTGAATCGGATGCGATTACTTGACATAGGGGAGACTAACTGAAACCAGCAATATTGTCTTGGCTAGTCTAATTTGATTTGAAATATCTTGAAACATGCTAAATACAAAGACGTCTGGATACACGATGAATTCGCTATGCTTGTCATCGTTAGTAGTTCTGTTTTCAGTCCAGTTCACCAAACACCAGGTGAATGATGGCATGATAAATTATATGATAAGCTATAGTAGAAACTAGCTTTTAGTGACCCCTTTGGCTTTTCTGCAATCCAAACATTGATAATAGCATGGTTTGTTGACTAAAGACCTTGCTGTGCTGTCTCTTTTCCTTCCTGTAGACCTGGGCAAAAATATTTAATACTATAATTTTAAGTACTAAAATCCCTTGAGTTGTGCTTACCTTATCTCGGTAGACTTTAAGGGGGACTTTTTACCTGTCACATGAGATAAATGAATTACTACTCTTGTTATTTGAAGTATTCAACATGTAGTCAAGTACTGCTTGATTCAGGTCTGCTACCATGCTGTGGAACAGCACACACATTTCTATAGGTGGAGGGCATGAACTGTACACTTTACACATCAGAAGTTCACTACCAGAGCCAGAGATTATAGCATGGCAAACCTGTCCCATTAAGACAAATAATTCATGGATCGCTTGAGGTCATTTTAGGTCTGCACAATGTTTTGTTTCATTTTGTCCTGTAGTGTGTTGTTCCTATTGTGTGACTGTCTTTTACTGTAATATGTCAGCCTCTATTGAACAGTCCATATTCCTTGAGTACATGTGACATTTGGTGAATGATAACTATATTTCGAGCGCAGTGCTTTCTCTCTTGCTGCTACCAGATAATACCACAGCTTTGAGTATTTTAGTTTACAATTTACATAACCACAGCTGTAATTTTCATAGTTATCAGCTCTTTTATGCAAATAAGTGTGATTTGATTTAATTTAATGTAAGTGAATGGGTAGAGCTCAGCATTTGCAGCACCAATAACAAATTCTCTGTATAAAATAAAATACATTCTTTATTGCAAGAGTAAAATGTATTCAAATGCAATACTATGTGAATGACGCATAACCAAGTCAACAAAGTGGCTAATCAGCAGGCTAATAAGGCTATCATAAACCTTATTTTATACATATGAATGCAGCTAGCTCAATGTTAGTTGCCACAACTCCCCTCACCCGGTTTGTCAAAGCCTTTATAATCTACAGCTCTGTGTAACACTAGCACAATGTGTTAATGTGTAGCTGGTTGCTCTGGGCATGTAGGTTTTGAGCATGGGACCAACACTGAAAATGCTTCACTGAATGCAGTTTTCATTCTCTTGACTCTCTTGATTTTTCCACAGCCTGCAAACTGGGACTCATGGGTAAGGATCATCCTTCTTTTGAATGTTCCTCCACGGCCATTTCGAGCATCATTAGCCATATTGACCATGCAGAAGACCCACTCGTGACATGACATTTTCAGTGCCTCGCTACATCTTTGTTGCTACACCCTATATTACCAAAGAGGGAATTGTGGGTATTAGCAGCAACATTCTGGGTGCTCACATGGCTGTGTTTCCTTTAAAGGATCGCAGCTGTCTGTCTGGCCCAAATCTGTTTGTGCGTTGACAATGTCTTTGTGTCCAGTGTGCAGAGGTAGTTTTGTTGCAGCACAAATAGATTAGTTGCATTAATGGCGGGGCATTCAGTCAATTCAGTTTCAGCTCAGAAACACAATATGTTTATTGTTAGTAATGGACATAGCTAACTATACAAAGCCTATATTATGCACCGTTAATATCCTTATCCAGTAAAAATTGTGTCTGCTCTGAATTACAACTGAATTGACCTCTTCGTTGAGCTTCATCCTTTCTGTTTCCCCTCATCTCCCTGTATGTTCACATGTTGCACTGACAGGTACTGCACCCTGCATGCTAGCTACATGTTACATGTGACACACAGGGAATAGTTATGTGATTGTTGCTTTTTTCCCCCAAGTGGAGTGAAGTTGCTGATGAAAGCTACAAGCATAATCTCTGTCTGCAGTGGGCGGGCTACATATCAGACTCGTAGCTCCTTAGCAACTTCTGAACTAATCTTTTTGTTCATCCGTTGCACTGTAAGAGAGATGTGTCTCACAACAATGCAGTTGCTACTGTGTTGACGTGGTTTGAGGAAAAGCAGTGATTGCTCACAAATGGAGTGACACTTCTCCTCTTACAAGCACCCTCCGTCTTTCTCCATCTGAAAATAACTGGTGGACGATATGCCATGACTTCCAGCCATACACAGAAGAACCAGCATCTATCTTCTGATGGAAAAGGCCTGACAGTTGCTTTTTTTCTGCCTTTTATTGCCACCCCTCCTTCTCCTCATCTGTTGGTTTTATTTGATTTGACCCTTCTCTCTGGCCATCATTTGTTCTTCTGCATCACTTTCCGATTCTCACGATGATGACTGCTGTGGGACATCTCTACAATGTTCTCCATGGCATGCATCGCCGACCTATATGGCCCCTAACTATGGCATATAACAACAATTTGCCCAAATAACCCTAAATCCCTGGTCCATGGTGAATTGTAAACTCTGACATACTCAATACCCCTTACCACCCCTGACCACCCCTTACTGTTCCCATTTCCATATCCGCAATGTTCCCCTATATTGTACCTCCGCTTAAAAAATCCTTATAATCCGGATACTCCATACCCTGCCTTCTCAACCCCTAAAAAAACTACTATTCTGTCACACATTGCACCCTCGCTCCCAAAACCAAAATCAACCCTTGAACCCTGACCCTTGCCCAGACTGAGGATGGTGGCTCCCAGGAAGAGGAGAGCCAGCGGCCCTATGACCCCGTAGCTGCAGCCGCTCAAGGCTGGGGCGACGACGGCGCCCGGCCGATCCGCTACGACCCCGTAGCTGCCGCCCAGGAAGAGTGGGGCGACGACGGCACCCTGCCAGTCCGCTACGACCCCGTCGCCGCCGCCCAGGAAGAGTGGGGCGGCGACGGCGCACAGCCGGCACACTACGACCCCGTTGCCGCTGCCCAGGAGGGCTGGGGAGATGAAGGCAGTCGACCCGTTAGTGACGTGCCACCCACGGAGGACCAAACACCCGCTGTAGAGGCTCCGACTGAGGGCTTCGCAGGAGAACAGGCCTCTCCAGAGGAGGCTATGGAGGAGGGTCAGGTAACAAAAGAGACAGGAACATAACAGAGAGATGTTGTATGCATCTGGACCAAATGGATGGATGCATCGATTCTTGAGGCGTGAAGGATTTGAGCTGGGGATATGAGGTAATGAAGGGGGGGGGAAGCATGGGAGGGGTTGGAAAAGGGAGAGAGAGATCTTGAAATGAAGAGATTTAGGATGCATCTGGACCGGAAGGATGGATGCATCAGCTCTGAGACAGAGGGAGAGTGGGTGAGGAATTTATTTTGGGAAACGGTAGTAGACATCTGCTCCATTGTATTGCAACTGCAATCAAAATGATATGTTACTGAGCAGCAACAATGTCTATAAGCTTTCTGTATTAAGCTTTTCCCTTCTGTCTTAGCCCATGCAGCTTACCCATGGCTTCTCTATTTAGCCAGTTCATAGCTTTGTCTCTCTGTTTGTCTTTTTCTCTGTCTTGCTGTCCTTTTCCCTTGTTTCATGATATCCCCTTCTCTTTACCTTTTCTATCCTTTACTTCTCTCTAACTGAACCTCATTGTCTTAGGGTGAGGCTGTTCCAAAACCAGCAGAAACTAGAGTTGAAGTAGCAGCAGAGGAGGTGAGTGCAGACTGACCCAGTCAAAACAAAGCCACTACGTATGTGCGACTACATAAAGTAGATTCCTGGGGAGCATCCAGTGGAGCTGTAGCGACAGCAATACCATGTAGCAAATGTGACAAATACGTGTCAGTTTGCTAAAAGGAAAGATGAGTAAGATGACAAACTCAAGTACTCAACTACTACTACTAGTTCATTTATTGTGACATTCATTCATTTATTAGGAATTTCTTTTAGGTATTTATTTAGTGAGTGGCATTGGTTTGGTGTCATATTTGACCAGGGTCATGTAGAGTAATTGTCTCTCTATGATTCTGTATGGACCAGACACCTGCAGTAGCTGTAGAGTCGACTGTGGGAGCGTCACAGCCAGAAGATCTACCGCCTGGCTTCCTGTTCAAGGTAATTTCTTAGCTGAAATATACTGCATACATAAATTGTGGCATATAAAATAATAGCCTGTTACTACTCCATTTTGTGTTATATGAGCCTTTTTCTTCTTGTACATTTCAGTAATTATTCTAATAAACTTTTTACAAGTGGCATACAATCACAACAAGCAAGCCGCCTTGTCTCAGCCAGTACCATTTGAGACCTATCTACCGTTAAAATAAGAAGCATATAGGTAATATTTATTAATGTAACTGGGACTATGCAGCTAATGCACCATTATTATCAAACGTCTTTGGTGTCTACCTCCTTTCATTTATTTTCCAAACCCAAGTACCTCTTACCAACTGTCAACAGTCAATATACTCAAAGAGAACAACTGTCACAATCACACACAGGGAGTCAGCTCAGTCCTTGTCTCACCCCTCGCCCATCCCTTATTAGTCACACCTGAACACAATTAGCAATTCGGGATCTGTCACTAGCATAGTACCTTTAAGTACCCGAAGGGGTATGGCCAGTGTTTCTCAAATGGGGGTCATTTGAGAAACACTAAAGAGTGACACTGATCACACTACATACATACAGACTGTACGTAATGTGACACGTGTTCCTGTCTTTAGGTCCAGGTGATGCACGACTATGCTGCCAATGACTCAGATGAGTTAGAGATGAAGGCTGGAGATGTGGTGCTGGTGGTTCGGTTTGATAACCCGGAGGACCAGGTACACACACAAACACACATTTAACAGAACATCTGCCTATCTGAATATACTGTACATTAAAATTGTACATTCACAACCATAAACACATGACTAACACACAATCTCATGGCAACACTTGAACATACGCAACTTTGCGACACTGTGTCCGTAACATCCTTACGTGTGGATTGTATTTGTTCAGGATGATGGCTGGCTGATGGGATTAAAACAAGACGACTGGCTTCAGAACAGAGGAAGCGCTGCTAAAGGGGTATTTATCTCCGCTATTTAGGACTCCTTAATCAGTTGAGAACATTAAGCACAATTGTCAGAACACAGTTGGTTTGACGATGCTCTCGATTCCCAGGTATTTCCTGAGAACTTCACCCAGAGGCTGTGAAACCAGAAGAGAAGACACCTCTCCACTTCCCTCCTCACATCCCTCTCTTGCCCTGATATATCTTTATTAGGACGTTGGCCATAGTAACAGAGCTGTCACTAGCCTGGTTGAAACAGTGCTTTTTGAAGCTCTGCTTCACTACAACAAAAGCAGACCATGGCGTTTTCTGTAGATTTCTTTTAAATTGCAGATGTAACCAGTGTAGAAGTCCCACTTCTCCCAAAAGAGATTTATTAAAGATTTCTGATTTCTGATGTTGGATAAATACAGAGAGGTCTGGGTATTCTACCTTGATTAACTCTGTTGATAACTCTTTTTTTATCATAAAGCCATATATGACACATTTCACCAAACTTTAAGAGACAGATTCTGGCTTAAAAAGGCCATCTCATAGTGGCCGACTAAATACAGTTATTTAACCCAATGCCAAGTGCAGAGTAGCCCTTAATGAAGTCCAAATATCACTTGGTTAGTGGCTTCGTGGTATGTGTGTTTGGGAGATACACAATTGCCAGAAAGACAAGCTAATGGAAAAACTAATCAGTAGCTATTTAGTGATTTGGTTGATGATTTTGCACATGCTCTGGGATTTAGGTTGCCGGGTGGGCTACTGAATTTGTCAGGAATATTTTTCTATATGACAACCAAGCGCAGGGCATTCAATAAAAGAATAATGTCTGTTGAGTCCTAATCCTATAGGCTACTTGTAAAAGGGTAGTTGGGTATAGTGATAGTCTCTTCAAAAGTTACTGTAGCCATCTGCTGATCTGCAATCAGTCAGACTTTAGTTTGTCAGGTAATTATCCCTTTGAGACAGTTTCTGTATGCATATTGTTGTCACCTTGGTGCATTCCCATGCTAGATGTTTATTAGTTGTTAGTTGTTGTATTAGTTTAGGTGCCACTGAGGTATTAGAAATGCCTTTGTGAAATCCAAAAGTATATGTCGTGAATGTATAATCTGGCACAATCATGGTCAAAAAGTTTATTTGGGAATTCAAAGTAAAAATGGATACTCCAAAAGTTTTTGTCGGGTGGAAAAAATATTTATATAATTTTGAACATTTCAATATATATCTATATTTTTAAAGCCCTACTAAAGATTAAATTGAAACACTTTTAGACTGTTTTGGAATTTACAACAAATGTTCTGCATTAGCCAACCTAGCTAACATAGCTAGCCAACAGATTAAACCATTGGAAAGCTTGTAATTGTTTGAAGATAAATAGTTAAACAGTTACCTAAACCTTATGCTAACAAAATCTACAATAGCTGAGCCAAACACAATCACTGTCTTTCTTATGTGCCGAAACAATATTTCTCCTGTTTGCACACAGGTCATTTAACACAAATCCGGATCATTCCAAATATGCATCAGAGCAACTCCTTTTATTTTTGTATGCTGCCAAGCAATGATTATATATAACCTAATGTCAGTGGAATTGCCAACTGACGACCTCTGTTATATTTGTCAACATAGCCACTTGGGTAGTGAAAACTAGACACACAAATGCTACACATTTATTAATTAATATTCACTCAAAACTCATGATTCATTAAGCTCATTATTCAAAGGTAATAAGTGTGTGCATGTGTGTGTGAACGTGTCCATGAATCAGCTGTGTGTGAGGTATAAATTATTTATCTATGGGCTATTACTATTTGGACATAATCACTGCAAAATGCTTAGTGATTGGCCTGTCTACTTTACAGGAAGTGTTTCTGATTGGATGAAGACAATTTAAATGTATCTTGGTCTTTTATTTCACTGGCTGGTATTACAAGTTTCCAGGTGTTATTGTATATTTGTTGTGTAAATGTAATTTTGCGAAGCTGTGATTACAGATATATAATCTATAAAGACATTCATAACTGTATGTGAGTTAATGTGAGCATGCTGATTTCCCACGTGTTGTTGTGTGAACACCTCTAAAGTAAAAAACTGATACCAGTGCAACGCTGTGATGCAGAGAAAAAATACATTTTCTTTGTTTTCCTGTTAATTCTTCAGTTGGGCCTACCGGTTTTATATTGATAGCAAATTAATCAATCTACAGTACCTTACCTAGAAATGTTGCGTTTGTAGCCCTCACTGTCAGTAAACATGCTGAAATGGAAGAAATGAAGTTTGGAGATGGATTTTAAACTATGAGAAGTCACTGTCTTGCAAAAAACTATGGGATAAGACAAGTATTTTTTTCTGTAAGCTACTTACATTACCAATAGTAATAAAGATGACATAGAATTACTTCCCATATATTGCTCTTTTTGTCTAGCATTTTTTTATTTTAGATAATGCAATTATTTATATTGTAAATTAAATGAGATGTGGTTAAAATACGTTACATTAGTCCTATATGATGTACCAATACTGTGCAATTTGCGGGTTTCGGGTGTTCCACTAAACACTGATTATATTTTATTTTCTACATTTTTCATAGCACAATAAAGTGTAATGTATCATACTCACAATAAACATAAATGTACTCCGCATACAGCATTTAGCATACAGGGGAAAAGAAAAATTATGAATTCTAAATGTTGTTGTGTTGTAAGTTACACAGTAGATATTAAGGTTTCTTCTTTGCAAGTGCTCAAGCATCCAATAGGTTGTGCTGTATTCAATGAATAGTTTCCCTTTATAAAACCACTGCTTGAAATGATGGGCAGAAAGTGTTGCTGTGCGCTGCTGTCCGTGGTGCTGAAACATTGTGACAGACCACCCTCTAACCACAGATCACAATTAGATATTCATATAACATTTACCGTGTTGCGCATATTTCTTATGCAACAACAAACTCATTGTGGAAACTACCATTTCATTGGACAACAAATACTTGTGTCCATATAGAAGAAAAAAGACAATGTCTACTTTGTCTGAGCTCTATGAAACCTGTCCGCATGATAGACAGGTTTCTTACAACTTACAAAAATCACTCTTCAAGTCCACTTCCAAAATGAAAGACAAATAGCATCTCCAACCGAAAACTTCAGCCCTGGCATACAGTAGTGCAGTCATTATCAGTCCTCATTCTTTTCATTCTAGTCTTCTGTAAGGACATTTAACTAACTAGTGAAACATCTACTTCTCCCAGGTCTCAATCTTCTAATCTTGAAAACCAGGATCAGACCTGAAAACCACTGCAGTACAGTAATGTGTCTTTATTGTTCATTTTACATGCAGAGTATTCCATCAGAAATCATCTTGCATTCATTTACAGTATGTTCAAGAAGACACAGAGTAGGTTTGTTTTAGAAAAACTTTAAACTTTATGTTTGAAATACAAATCCTATGCACAAAATTACCAAAATACCAATAACACATTTACATAACTGTTTTAAAAATAGAGCTTTAAATAGTTTTACTGACAAGGTAGCTTTATATACATATTTGACAAATGTGGAAGCACGGAGTAATGCCTTAGATACCATATTATGTATCACAATGTACTGTTTGAGTATCTACAAAAAGCATATTCAACAGTCATTTTCTAAAGGATGCAGATGAATATCAACATCTAACATTTATAAATACATAAGCCATCCATATGTGATGCCTGGTATCCCAATTTAACTTTGCATAGTGTTAAAAAAAACGGATATTTTATACTTTGGCCAAACCCAGTGCTCTAAAAAGTGGTGTAGAAAAAAGTCCACCCTGTGAGCTAATTTAATATTGGATATTCAAGATTTCTTACAGTAATTCGAAGCTAGGTATGACTGCATTACCTAATACAGTAGTTGAATATAGCCTGAGTGTTGTGTATGCCTTTTCTAGATACGATTGACCTGAAAGTCCCTGTAAAAACAAAATGTTTGACGATACACTATATGAACTCTTGATAAAGAAAACACCTGAATGAACATGGAGTTGCATAAACTAATGTATAAATAGAATGACAGACTGAAAGGGATAATACGTTTGGAGAACCGTAATGAAATACACTAATAGCGTCACCCCTCTGCATCATTTAGCTGGAAAACATATACAGTATTTGTATATTGCATATCATGTTTATTATTTCAGCAATCTGATGTCTGAGGACAACCAAATATCAACTTTCTAAAGAAATCCCTCCCAATTCCAATATTAGTGCATGTGAAAAAGAGTAATGATTCTGCAATGGCTACACCACATCTACCATTTTAGTGGTGCGGGCTAATGTGTTTTGTAAAAGCATGCTAACATATGCTGTATATACCTGAACAGGCAGTGAGTTTATCACTGAGAAAACGTGACCTCAGTCCTCAGTATTTTTTTGGCATACAAAGATTTATCTTATCTAACAATAATATACACTAATATCTGATGCATCTGCAGTCTGATTAAATGGCTTTTGTTTCTTTCAAGAAAGAAATAATTTCCAAAAAGTGCCATTACTACTCCACCATACGTAATAGCATATGACATGGAAAAGAAAACAGAATCATTGGTTTTCTTCCTTCCTTCTTTCTTCCTGGTTTTCTGCTGGCTAATCTTTTTCATCCCAACACCCCTTTTTATTTCTTCAAAATTGTCATAAATACTAGTCAATTTAGGTTAAAATATTACCATTTTTTTTTTACAAAGCAAGTGTCCTTGGTCAAAAATAATGACACTTCCGTTTCATGCCCTGTTGTCCAGCAAAAAAAAAAGCCAGCAGTATAAAACAAACACACCTCTTTCTCAGTCTCATACAGTATTTGTCTCTTCTTTAGATTCATTTCTAAAGTGTCAGGCCTAAAGAAGTCTGTAAGCTGCAGTGAAGGTCAACAAATTCAGGCAGTTAGGGTTATAAACAAACACACACATTGTCTTTCAAGAAAAGGATAATATGATCCCTTTCTTCTGTAGTGGAAGACTGACTTGTTGACACACTACACAAGTGAAGGAGCCATCAGCAAGAAACACTATGTTTTTTCTGAGCTCCATCACCTTGGATGCTCCTCAGTACCCCAGGGGTGGAAATGTCCAGGGTCCAGTAACATTTCCCCGAGTCTCTGCAGAACCCATGGGTACCAGTGCAACCCGTCAGCCTGCGGTTGTGAAGAAGGTCCAGTTAGGCTGTGGAAGAATCTCACTGGGGCTAGCACCCAGTGCGCCAGATGGTGCAGGTCTACAGCAGCGTAGCAGGACGCCAGCACGCCATCCACCACGATGGACCCGTGCTGGGTTAGCGGAGCGTACAGCCCCGCGCTCCTCCGCGACTCCACGCGGGTCACGGGCGACAGCATGGCCGCTGACCCTGCTCCGCCCGTCGACGTCAGTACGCACTGCCCCGGCCGCACCTCGCTGGCGAAAACCGTCCTCAGACCGAGTTCCTCCCCAACGGGGCCTCTTTCACTCGGCCGCCCTGTGCACCTTCTGTCCGTGACAAAGATGAGGTGCGCTGCGGTGAGCGTGACGTTGTGTCCTGCCCTGGTGGCTATTACGTAGAATGTCTTCACGACGTCGGGCCGGCGGTCCAGGAAGGACAGGACAGGGCTGTAGAGAAGCGGCCCGCGGCCGTCCGTGGTTGAGGAGGCCAGGACACGGTCGCCAGGGTGAAGGTCACGCAAGTTTTTCGTAACCCCGCCCACCAGAGTTACCTTTGCGTCGCCCGGGAAACAGCCGCCGGTTTTGGCTGCTACGGAATGCTCTGGAGAAATGGAGGGAAAAAAAGAGAACTGATTGAACCCTGTTATACTAATTCCATTATACATACAGTATATACTCCATTTGTTATTACAATTAGGTAAGTTAGCAGACACTTTTATCCAAAGAGACTTACAGTGAAGGGTATTATTAAAGATCAGGTAGGGGTTAAATATCTTGCACAAGGATGCTTACAGGAAGGGCTTATTGGGAATCGAACCCAAACCTTTTGGGTGGGAGTCAACCACCATAACCACTAGACTATCCTAATTACAGAAAATTTGTGTCCGTTAGAGAAACAACTGAGAAACAATACTGTTTTGGTTTCAAATACGAGGACGTGAGCAACCCCTCCCTCACCTGAAAACGCGTTTAGTTTCACTCACCCACAGCTCGCTCCCCCGCCTTCCCAGTAATTCCTCACAGTTTTCAAACTGTTTTTAAACAAAGCAAATCAGTTCGCAGTGGCAAATTGTCGCGACTTTCGGGTTTTGGGGGGCGTTATATATAAAACTGAGGGACAAAATGTCGGTTTAAGAGAGCAAGAGGACAGAATGATGACTGTAAGACACATCTATTGCGTGAAAGAAGACGTGTCAGAGTAGATCCCAAAGATTTATATCGAGTATTTAGACCAGCTGGGTTTAACAAAACAATTCTTCAAAGAAATAGGCCCTTTTCACAGGCGTGTCATAGTAGGGTAAACACAGCTGCAGTTAATAAAATGAATAATAGGTCTGTTTGAGTTAGGTGTGCCAATGAGCAAGCTGAAGGACAAGTTTAGCTCAATGGGTCAGGGGTAGATTGTAAACACATATAGTGGGGTGCATGTTCAACACCACAGCATCAGCAGCAAAATACATTTACTGTCTGTATTGTTCCATCCCATTCAAGGCTGGGAATACACTATCTGATTTTCGCATTGCTGCAGATTTGGTTTGATTACTTTCTTGAGAAAGTATACTCTCAAAGCGCAGGGATTAGTAACTAGTATTGTGGGACATGAGTTTCTGGTTAAAATATGCCTTCTCAGTTTTACTTTACAATATTACAGCATGAGTATGTGGCCACAGCGCTTATGGAGACATGGAGAATGAAAAACAAGCTGTCGCCTCCATTGTCTCTTTCTGGCCACACCTCCAACTACTGTATACATAACCTCGCCCTTCAGAAAGGGTAATTCTTCTCAGAGGCTTAGCAGTGCTATTTAATGTCGATATTTAGTTGTCTCCCTGTATTTCTTAAACACAGCATTCAAACTATTTTAGCTATTTTCTGGGTGTGCATTAAAAGGACTGTAAAGGACAGGGTTTTAGTTGATCTTTCTGAATAAAATCTGTTTTCAGGACTGTCGGGGATTGTACACATCCTGCTTGATTGACAGTTTGCCGCCCATAGGCGGGACAACTGACACCTTATTTATGATTGGTTCCTTTCAGTATTCGCTGTTTGTTGACCTCAGCAAATCTGCAGAATAGCTCCGCCCAAACGTAACCTGAGAAGAGGTGTAACCTGCCATATTAACTCAAAAAACCTGTCTGGTTGTACAGGCCCTTTAAAACCTCATACAATCCTGTTGCTAGCTCTGAAAACCAGAGGTATAGGCTACAATCAGTAAAAACAGAATGGGAAAACAGCTAGCCAAATTTTATTTACTCATCTATGAGTAAATAAAATGGAAATCTATGAAATCTATGAGCGATTTCAGAACAACCATCAAAGAGAAAACTTGGGAATTTGATATGTCCATCCCCCTACAATGTCTGTCCAATTTGTCAAACTGCTTGGGCATGGGTATATAATCAGCATATGTATACTGTATATAACACTACACTGTACAAATAGCGAATTTGACCATATCCAGTATTTTGTACTATATACACTATAGTCTTTACTGTATACTCAGTCAAGCTCTCTAAGACACTTAGTCTTGTTTGAGTGCTTTGTACGACCTAGCAGTGTGAAGAGGTAGTCTGGGAAAGCTAATGGATAACCAGCTGATTGTATCACAGCAGTCAGTACAGGCCTGGGATCAGACACAAAGAAACATGCATGCACTTAATATTGTGTGTACACTACAGCAATGTTTGAGTATGCGACTCAAATTGGGTCATACACCTGTTCCACTCTCCAAAGGTACTGCTTTGTTTCTTCTTCCCCATAAGATGTAAAGTCTTAAGTCTCAGTAGTCAAATATTTGCCAAAGGTGTGTGTGTGTGTGTGTGTGTGTGTCGGGGTCAGAGGAAAGGAGAGCTATGGCTGAGATTTGATAAGAGCCTGATAACAAATCTTGAAGCTAAGCAACAGCAGAACTGAAAGAAAGAGAGAGAGAGAGAGAAAGAGAGAAACAGCTGGTTAATCATCTGTCAGCCAACTTAGGTAGACAGACTTCCACCTGACATATCTTGAATGCATGAGCTACCTGACTTGCATTTGACTGTCAGACACATTAACAGCCTTGTGGTTTGGAATGCCATTTGCAAGCTAAATATGTTCTAGTGGGGAGGTTGTAAACCAAAGTATCTACTGTAGTTATTGTGCTAAATGATAACTATGGGAATAAGAGCAGAGTCACTTCGGTGTCACATTATGCTAAAGGAAAAAACGTTGCTTTGAATGCATGCCCCTCACACACCTGAGCTCTAAATGGTTCAAACTCCACTCTATTCCTCCATGTGCTCCCCCCTTTTCTACCCCACCCTTAACCCTTGGGGGCACTATAAGGCAATCAATGAGTGTACCTTCAAATGTGTTTCAAATCAGCACCTAATAAATAAGACCTAAGCAAATAAGACATACAATTGTAGAATATGTGGTATTCATTGTATAATTCTCTCATCTTTTAGATGATTTTCTAGTAGCAGTACACATGCACTCCTCTGAATATTACAGATATTGTCAGAGTCTCTTTTAATGACTAAGATCTTTTATGATGAAATCTGATCAACAAAGACTACAAAGCGCACAGGTGCACACCCTGCTTTGATTGGATCCCAACAGACCACACGTACCCAAACACACAAAATATGCACACACACATTGATAGACAGACACACACACACACAGCATTAAATACACACAATGATACACACAGAAACCTCCATCTTTACCCAAACCGCTAATGAAGTCGCCCACAAATGTGTTCACGCACGCAAACACCTAAAAACAACGGTAACAACACAAACACACATTCGTACTTGCACAAATATTCAAACTATTCACTCACATGATATTAGTATCTTACCTGACTTGACACTGCAGTGAATGTGAGCTTTAGACTCATAGTAGACCCAGTCAAAACCTGCTTCAACTGCCAGCCGTGCCAACATGGCGTACTTGTTTCTGTCCCTGTCAGAAGGGTTGTGAAGACACACTTAGTTAGCTAACGATGGGACTATAGGCAAATAGGCCTAGACAAACCTACTGTTTACTGTAACCATTTTGTAAGGTTTTACAAAGTGCTTCTTTTACGATTGACACCCATGCATGACTAGCAAGCCCACCCTGAATGTCTCTAAGACTAACTGACACAGAGTATTGTTCCATAAGCATTGTATGACAATTTACTCAAGAAATGACTCGGTGGCGAGCTGACTAATACTGGTCACATTAATTAATACCGTCCTGTTCCAGAACACGCATTGGCTTTGTGTGCATACGCTGGTGTCCCTACCGGTCTGATGTGGTGATGTCTACGGCGCGGCCCTCGTAGTGCAGAGAGTCCTCCGAATGGTGGCCGTCCTCGTCCCAGCCCTCCGTCACTCTCAGCTTCACGCCAGGCCACATGTTCATCACGGAGATGGCCAGCGAGTTCAACTTGTCCTTACAACGCTAAGAGATGGGGAGGGGGGGTGATGAGAGCATATGCAATCTCTAAAAGTGTGCACACACACAGAGAATATCTAGGCCAACACACTTCAGTAGTGGCTTTGTCTTGCAGGATACTGTGTAAAGACCATAGGACCCAAGGGTTTTAAGAGGAATGTTTGCGCTGAATGAATTACAGAAAGAATGAATGGATGGACATGAGGTAATGAATGAAACCTGTGGCTACGATTAGCCATCCTATATGTCTTACACTTCCAATGTAGCTCACATAACCCATTAAAGCTGCAGAGAGACATCAGACATTCAAAATCTGACAACGTGCGTGGGTAATTTGGCCACTGTAGGTGAAACGCATCCGTTTTGAGTAAACACCCTGGAATTTATAGTTAAGCTTTCCTCTTAACACACAGCCAGGCCACCATAATGAAAGTAGAATTCGCCTTTAAATAGCAAACGGGGATACTTTGGTTAGGTATTTTGGTTAATTGTTAACTGTCTCGAGATGTGCGCCATCATAACACTTGAAAAGGCGCACCCTGTCGTTTGAGGGCAATAAGCCTAATATTTACATTATTGCAAAACAATATTAACTCCAAGCCCAGTATATCCCAAAAAGGAAATATAAATAACCAGGTATGTCAGGTAGCAATATTCACGCAATATTCAAGCGCCAAAAATAAAATAATCAATCAGATCTGGTTTAACCATTGAACCAAGGGCAAACATCTAGCAGTCAAATGTTGCAACCCCGTGGTTCTTGGAATCTCAAGTGATTCAAACTATTTACCTTGCAAATGGCTCTGTAAACAGATCGACATTATATAAAAACCAACAACTAAAGAAGCCATTATCGCCTCACCTGGGTCATGAGTCTGTCGGCTGACGTGTTCTCTTCATCCTTGAAAATAATATCTGTGTTATAGTTGGGTGTCAGTTCTTTAAACCTTTCGGAATTCCGCGTTATTTTGCCCTCGTATCGACCGCTGGCCCCCAGTGTCTTCTCCGCGACGTTGGGGCTGAACTGCTTGTACGCCAAAGGAGTGAGTTTTTTCGGAGGCCGCCTCTTGCCGTACCCCCTCCCCGGTCCGCAGCCCTCCGAGGCAGGTGGCAGGAGGATGAGGGCGCACAGAGAGGTGCCGAGGAAGTAGGCGACGGCCACTGAGATCCGCATCGCCCCGGACGCCCCCCCACCCCCAGGGACTCACCCAGGTTCTCTCCCGTGGGGGGGAGAGGAATCTTTAAAACCTTACCGGTTCAACACCTGACGCCATCGTCTGCTGCAGTCACGACATCTGTCCGAAAACATCGATTTGTTGCCGAGCATCGAGGACGCCCCGGCGCGTAAAACGAAGCGCTCGGTTAGAAGGTCCTCCGCGGGAGAGTAAAAGTTGTTCTTTATAAAACAGTCCGCTAATACGCGTCGTTTCTTCGTCCTACAGGAGTGAATGTGAGTGTGTAGACTGTAAAGTCCGTGTATTTAAACAAACAGGTTCAAAGTCGATTTGGTGGGTGAGACAGAGCGAGAGAGAGCGAGAGAGAGAGAGAGAGCGTGGTTGCTAATATCCAAGTTGTAGTGTTGTGGTCTCCCACTCCCAGTCTCTCTCTTTCTCTGGGAAACTGTCAGAACAACAGCCACTTTGCTCGCCTGTCTTTCGAGTGCCCTCTGTGGATTGAAAGCCTTTCCTCCCATATGCGGCCAGCGTGCGACAAGCTGCAGCTTTCCAGTTGAATTGAGGGTATTTGAGTGATCCCAAACGATCTGTTGCCACTTCAGACCGCACCCTGCCAGTCCTGCCCTCTTTCTCTCCTCTCTGCCACCCACCCCGCCCCTCCTGGGCACAGGGCGCCTCGGAGCGCCTTGTCCACCGCGCAGCTAGCCACACTCCACTGGCAGGCAGGGCGAGCAGGCACTATAAGCACGAGGTCTGCCTATATCGCTTCTGAGCATTCCAGTCTCCTCTCTTTCGGCTCCCCTATCACACTCCTCCAACACTTAGACGGCCAGTCAACAATCAATTAAACCTATCAATTTCCTGGAGTCAACATAAATCTGTCCCTTTATATTCCTAAATGGAGTGCGGTAAGATCAGGGGTTGTTGGTTTATACTGTGTGAAGGCTGCATGGCTGAAGAACTGACTTAAATGTGCTGGTAGCTCAATCGGTTGATGGACTTACTAACTGTGCACATATACTTAGTCTGTACCCGAATAATTATCATCTTAAAACAGACAGGTAAACCAATTAAATCACGACTTTTATCCAAAATATAGAATTTACAATTCTAGCTTAATTTTCGTTGGATGCCTGGCCGCTGGTACACGCGCGCGCGCGCGCGCGCACACACACACACACACACACACACACACACACACACACACTATTTAATACCAGTGAACCAAGCTTTTCCAAATTAGCTCTTCAAATATTTGCCAGAAAAAAATCAGTGGTTTCTCCCCTTTTTCTGAGGGGAGTCTCTTTTGAATGAACTGGACTGTATGAGATTGAGGTTTCCACAATTTATGTTTTATTATTTGCAAGCGTAAACACCATAAAGTATTTTTGCCGTGGTAATGTTTCTTGTTGGGACACAGAAAGTTATAGAGAGATTCACACTCTGTAAACAGCCCTCACTAGCACATGTTGACCTGGCTCTCTAAATAGTACAGTAAGTTCATTAGAACCTTCCTTGTTAGGAATATTCATGCAAAAGGAAACCATACAGTCAATGCATGCATAATCTAAATGTACCATTTTCCAGACATATGGCGGTACTTAAAAAACACTGTGCGATTACAGTACCTCAACATCAGCAGTTCTCAAACGGTTTGACGCATGAGCTCCAAAACGATGTGGTTCATAAATTTGTGTTCACAGGGGGCTGCCAGCTGTGAACAACTCCTATTTGCTGCACAAATGTAGTCACACACACAAAAACATAATAGCAACACAAAAAATACACAACCATACAACACTATTGAAGTAAATATTGGTTTTATTTATTAACGATAAAAGAACTCAAGGCACTATGGGGAGTTTTACGGAAGCCATAGTGTTTCCCAGATTAATGACTGCATTTCCCATGAGCCCCATTGCCACAAAGAGCCACCTTGACGTTCCAGTGAAAGTGTGTGTAACGGAAATTGTCAACTTTATGGTATTATTATGTATGTCTTATATATAGACATATGGAAAAACCTTGGACAAATAATAATAGTAGTAATAATAATAATAATTATAATAGTAAAAAAACATCCCAAATGCATCTCACGACCCCTCAAGGCATCCTGCAAAAGAAATGGTGAGCCCAAGCCTGTGAGACTGTTTTGTGTCACACACAAACAAACACACAGGCATACACACCGTATAAGTGCTAATCGGGACTCGTCTTTTCAGTAGTCTGCCCCCAGTGTCCAATAAATCCACACCAACCTTTTAACATGAACATCTGCCCAGACGGGACGATGTATACATATGTGTATCTGCATCTGTGCTGGCACGTGTATCAATAATGTGTGTGTGTCATCCTTCCTTTGAAGACCATAAATACGGGCGTGGCTCCCGGCAGGCCTGCCGCCTGTTCAGCCTGGCTGTCGACAATGCCTCAGAAGTGGTCATATTCTCCCATCCGTTCTGTCGTCCCTTCATCCATCCATCTTTCAGTCCTCCTCGCCTCAAGAAAAGACACCACAGCTTTTCAAGCAGGCAACAATCTCACCAGACCAGACCTCGACTGTCTCCCTCTCTCTCTCTCCCTCTCTCTCTCTCTCTCCCTCTCTCTCACTCTCTCTCTCTCTCTCTCTCTCTCTCTCTCT
>JAOEHI010000014.1:2303724-2335128 GCA_025447815.1 Percopsis transmontana
CTCTCTCCCTCTCTCTCTCTCTCTCTCTCTCTCTCTCTCTCTCTCTCTCTCTCTCTCTCTCTCTCTCTCTCTCTGTCCAGATAGGCTGGCCAACCAAGACATATATATTCAAGCAAGCGTTCACGCAGCCACCTGCATGCACACATAACTGACACGGCTATCCAAACACGCACACACACCCACACAAACACATGCATACTTAAACATATGTACCAATGGCATACACGCAGGCAAGCCAACGAGCCGACCGAGCATCAGGCCCCGGCTCATTGATGTTTGTTAGAGTTATTAATTTTCTCTGTGAAATAAGAGGCCCCGGTGGCAGGAACAGAGGCAGATGAATGCCAGCCCCCGAAAAATCTCCCTCCCTGCGCTTTCATGTGCTGACACTGGGGCTCTGGGAGTCACCCGCGCAGGGCACTTGCGCGGGCACGTCCGGGCTCCCCCGTGCGCACACACGCCACGGCCCTGTAACCAACAAAGACGTGGGGACACGTCAGAAGAAGAAGCTTCAGAAGGATGGAGGAGAGAGAGAGAGAGAGAGGGAGAGAGAGGGAGAGATAGATGACGGAGGTGGAGATAGCAAGAGATGGAGGGAAAAAGGGTGGAAGAGGAGCGTTTGGGTGGATACGAAAGAAGGGAAAAGATAGATGAACATATGAGCGAGTGAGTGAGTGAGTGAACGAACAAGTGCATGGGATAAATTAATTAACCTAATCAAAAAAGATAGAAAGAGGGAAGGAGGGGAAAAGTTACGTTTCAGACAGTAACAAGAGAGAGAGAGAGAGCGAGCATTAGCTGGTAAACAACTCAGTTTGGGGTTGTTTTGCTGGCAGTGGAAGCTAGCGTGTTTGTGGCTTGTGGCGGGTGGCTGTAATGGGGGGGTTAAAAGACGTTGTCCTGAAGGTAACAGCTGGTGGCTAAAACCACTAACTTTCTTCCTCTTTCTCGTCCTGTCCCTCCACACAAAGCAGCCTGCCACCCCAAGAGTATCTAAATAAACCCAGTTGAGTCTGTATCTTCCGAAACATGAAAAAAAGATAAGCATATTCCAGAATGTATGTCCCTCTGTTTGTTTCAGCCAGGGTACCGCTCCACCATGACTGACCCTGCATTCAAACTGGCAGCGACAACCCATCATTGATTTCAAAGATACAGGCTGTAGTGATGGTCAAAGCAGTTCTTTTAAGTGTACTGAATCATTAGAATCAGTTCATTAAAAAGATTTGTGCAAAATATTTGTTCACCAAATCATTCAGTGCTTGACTGGACCTCCGACTGCGTAGTCACTCACTGAACTGAAACACGACCGAACGTTCAGTTCAGCTTGCTAACTAGTGAACAAGTGGGAACGGTTGTTTGTTCGCGAAGGATAAGCCAGTGAGCTGAGAATTTAGTTGTATAAAGATACCGTTTGCAAACTGAAAGCTACAATTTGTCCTACCCTATTATGTAGGCCTACAGCACATACTGTATATTTTCGCGACATCTAATTATTAAATAAAATATTTGGTACTCTTTCTTACTTCAAGACTTCGAGACATGAGACGGAGGGAGAGAGAGAGGCAGGCTTGAGCAACTCAGCGACTGGCTATCACTCAGGGTACCGTTCCTTCGCAGTGAAAGGGTCTGAGACAGCGTCAGTCATCTGTTTTTTTCATATTGCAGGTTTCACCAAACAATATTGTTGAATCATTGCAGCATAATATTAGCAACCCAAATCAGCTGTGTATTTTCTGACTTGAACACCCCCCATTCCTCCTGCATCTGAACAAATTACTTGACTGAGTGTGTTCGTTCACCCAAAAGAGTCGTTCTTTTGAACGAATCATTTGCGAACGACACAACACTAACAGGCTGTAATATTCACGCCTGTCTCGGCCACCAACACACCTCCAGCGCTGCCCCCTAGATCACCTTCCCCTGAGTTTTTGTTTACTTCCTTGTTCTTTTCTCACACACACACCTGCACCCAGTCAGCTAACCAGCCCCAACCACTCACACCTGTCTTTAGTTTTCCCGCCTATAGTCACAGTATTTATACCTCTCACTTCCTTCCGTTCACTGCGAGGTCTTGTTAGTTATACTACAGTCTGAGTGTTAGCTTACCCTTTCAGCATAGCTGTACTGTACGTGGTTTTCATGTCGCTCCCTTTGTTCTTCCCTGTCCCGTGTTTTGTGTCCTCCCTGTCTTCCTGGTTTTAACCCTGGCCTGTTTCCTCGTGTTGGAGTTTGGGTTATCCTCTGGTGGCCCTGATGCCGATCACCTGACCCCTGCTTGCTCTGGACTCTGCCTACCGCCAAGCCCCGTTGACTACTTTTGCCTGAGACTATTAATAAACGTCCCGCACCTGGACAAAATCTCTGCGAAAGAGAGGACCAAACTTCAATTTCAACATTATTTCATTTTCAGCTGTAGCGATGGCCAAACAAAGGGTAGATGTATGCATCTATTGTTATTGGCTACAAAAAAATGAGGGAAAACTGATGTTTATGGCTCTAGCAGGTTTTCCGGTTAATTTACCAGGACATAGATAAAAATGAAATAGAAAGCATGAATGCAGATTTCCAAGGTTCTAGGAATCTCAGCTGAGGTTTATTTAATGCATGAATGCAAAACCAAACCAAACCAGACCCACAAGCGACAGCTACACGACTACAATGAGCTACAAAATCGCTGCCAGTTTGAATGCCCAGTAATAGACTCGGTTACACAGGCTGTGTGTCTCAATGGCCTGCACAGTGCAGTAGCCATTTCTATTGTGTTTTTCAAGGGACTCAGGACCCCCAAGGGCTCCCAGGAGGGTTTTGAGGGGTCACAAAACGATTTAAATATTTTGAAGTTATTATTTTTAATTATTTAGTTGTATTTCTTTTTTTTCAGTCAACTGTGTCACTCCTCTAGTTTGAAACCAAATCAACAATACTGATTGGTTGAAACCAGCGTGAGCACAAGCCCCTCCCGCATCTGAGTGTCCTTCTCACACTCACGCAGTTCTGTTACCAAACAAGTTGGGTTCTAGGGGCGCTATAACGGGATCAAGGAGTGTCCCCTTAAAAAAGATGTTCATGTCTTCTATGAACATCTTCATTTTGGGGGTCGTGGCTCAAAAGGTTTAAAAACGCTTTACACTGTTTGCCATACATTTCTGGCAATCATTGTCAGTTGGAGAGTGAGAGCAAACAATTTAGGGGCTAAGCTGTAACTAACATGGCAGCCAGTAAAACCCACAATAACCAAAATCCGTCTATCAATGGTTCGGAATGGCACCAATACGGACACTGCTAGAGGCCAGCTCAGTGGAGTCTCGCTGGTCAGAGAGCAGACAGAAGGAAAATAAAAGTAGGATGATATAAAAGTGGAGCCTGGGCTAAATGTGTCTTGGAGTTAGCGGGCTAGGCTAGCCACCACACAGCTAAAGCAAACAAAGAACGGCCCAGGGGACTGAAGCTGAGAGCTTCAGGCATAAAGTCGGGAGCACACGCAACACACACATACACAGACTAACACATTGAAACACACAGAGGCTGGTGATTCCAATAGAAATGGACAATTGATGGACTATACCATCAATGACCTATTGGGCAACACTAAATACACTGCTACCCAACACACACACACACACACACACACACACACACACAATGGCTTAGTTGCTTTTAAGAGAATAGAATATAATTGAATAGAACAGAACATAATACAACAGGGCCAGGGATTTCAACTTTATTTACAAATGCATGTTAGACACACATGTATTGACTTGTGGCTAATTAATCTCCATTCTTCAAAGGAGGACTTGAGGGTTGCCTCAAACTCGAGCTCTTAAGATTTGGGGACAAGTTTCAGGCCTACGGCCAATAACTTAAGTCAACCTTATATGAAGTGACCTAATAACAAGCCCAGTAACTTGGTAATGCCAACAATAATGTAGTCTAACTGCTCTAATTTTCTCTCTCCCTCTCTCTCTCTCCCTCTCTCTCTCTCTCTCTCTCTCTTTCGCTCCTGAGCACGTGCCACTGCTGCGGGATCTGCGGTGATGTTTCTCTGCTCAGAATGGATTCACCAGCTCAAAAACGACCTTATTATATTTATATTTTACTACACCACCAGAAACCCATGCCAGCTGGGCTGCAGAGAGAGGAGGGAGGGAGAGAGAGAGAGAGAGCAAGAGAGAGAGAACTAGAAAGCAAGACTAATAGTTCAAATGAGAGAGAGAGAGAGAGAAAGGAAGAGAGGGAAGAGGGGGGGTTGAAGGAGAGAAAGAGAGAAAGAGGCTGTGGTGCAGCCACCCTGAAATAGGTTGTGACAAAAGTTAGAATGATTACCCAGAATGCCTAAAGGTAAACAAAAAAAAAAGAATGAATGGACAGATGGAGACATGGGAAGACAGTGTCATGGCATACACACACACACACAGACCAACACCGACCTTTTGGAGAGAGGAATGTGGTTTGGAGAAAAAGAGGCGATGAGTAGAAATAAGAGTAGAAATATACACTGCTCAAAATAATAAAAGGAACACATAATCATTACAGTATAATACCAAGTCAATTAAACTTCAATGATATCAATCTGTCCAGTTAGGAAGCAATCTGTCCAGTTAGGAAGCACAAGGGATTGTGAACAAATGTCACCTGTTTTAATGCAAATGAAAGTGACAACAGAGGCACTGGAGAGGCAACAGCAAGACAACCCCCAAAAAGGGAATGGTTTTGCAGGTGGTGACCAGACAATTGCTCTCTCCTTATCCTTCCTGATTGATTCTTCTCTAGTTTTGCATTTTGCTAGTCACTACTGGTAGCATGAGGCGGTACCTGCAGTCCAGCTCCTCCAGGATGGCACATCCATACGTGCCGTCGCAAGAAGGTTTGCTGTACAGTCTCAAGAGCATGGAGGAAATACCAGGAGACGGACTGCTACACGAGGAGAGCTGGACAGGGCCATAGAAGGGCATCATCCCAGCAGCAGGACCAGTATCTGCTCCTTTGTGCGAGGAGGAAAAGGAGGAGCACTGCCAGAGCCCTACAAAATGACCTCCAGCGGGCTACTGCTGTGCATGTTTCTGACCAAACTGTTAGAAACAAACTTAATGAGGGTGGCATGAGGGTCCGACGTCCTCTAGTGGGACCTGTGCTCACAGCCCAGCACTGTGCAGCTCGATTGACATTAGCCAGAGAACACCAGAATTGGCAGGTCCACCATTGGCGCCCCGTTCTCGATGGTGCAGTGGGCCCTGGGTTCCTACTGGTGCAGGTCAATGCCCGGCCTCATGTGAACAGAGTGTGTAGGCAGTTCCTGGATGACGAAGGCAGTGATGCCATTGACTGGCCCTCATGTCCCCCAGACCTGAATCCAATTGAGAACCTCTGGGACGTTATGTATCAGTGCATTCGATGCCTCCAAGAAGCGCTACAGACTGTCCAGGAGCTCCCTGATGCCCTGATCCAGGTCTGGGATGAGATCCCCCAGGACACCATCTCCCATCTCATCAGAAGCATATCCAGATGTTGATGTGAGAGCATACAGGCATGTGGGGGCCATACATACTACTGAGTCACATCATGAGTTGTAGTGATAAAATTCATGCAAGTTGGAACCGCCTGTGATTTCAAATGTTTACTAGATTTTCGAGTTTGAATCCAGCCCTCAATCGGTTGGTGATTTTGGTTTCCATTGATCATTGTTACGTCATTTTGTTCTCAACTAATTACACAATGTACAGTAAAGATTCTGATCTTTAATATGTTTAGTTTATAGTGACCCGATGTGTGATTTCAGTGTTCGCAAAATTTTTTTGAGCAGTGTATACACTGTAAACATTGTGCCACTAGTGAATTCAATCTGTAACTTTTTATGGTAGAAAACCAACTGTTTCCCAGTTTGGATACCCTCAATAAATGCACATTTAAGATGTCTGATGTTAAAAATTAAGATTTGTTGCGACTCTGTTTACCCCTCCATAGTGGAAAGAAAAATATATCACACGTTTGCCACATAGGACCCCATTTATTCTTGAAATTGCCATTTTGGTGAACATCTGAACGGTTCTCATGGGGCTAACAGCATGGAACCACTGCTGCAAAGGAAGGAAATGTGAGGACTGAAACATTTTTATTGAGCAAACACCATGGTTAATAGAGATTGTAATCAAAAGGAAGTGATACTGGGAACTCCCAATAAAGTTAAAACAACAATAGCAATAGAGTGGATACAGTACTGTATAGTTAACTTTCATTTGTCTAGGTCTAGGTTTGATAGCAATATACGGAAACACTCATTCAGTGAGCTACACCTGCTATTTACAGTAACCCCCAAATGGCAGGTGTTAGGTACTAAGGCTTATAATTGTAAAGAAAGTAATGATATGCAGTATCAAGTGCAATATCAAATGCCTTTCCCTTACAATTTAAAGTTCTATTAAACTTTAGTAAAGCCCTCATAGGCAATATCTTTCTTAAAATGTTGAAGTACTCCGAATATATCATTATTGTTTTTCTAAGTTTATCGGCATCTATTGTATCTCAACTCACACATTCAAGTTCACTTGAATTCAGATTAACTTGATTTGGTAAACAATGGAACCCAATGGCAGTTGGAACAAAAACAAACAATACTTTGGTTGATTAAATACAGAGATTGAAGTGAATATTAAATCACGAATATCAGCGTGTGGAGGTATGGAAGCCACACAGTCGAGGCTTTTACAAAAGTTTAACATCACTTTAAGGCCCTCATATCTGGCCAATGAATTCCTGTGGAGGTGGAGGGCTGTCCAAGGTGGAAACTCTCCCACCATACCGCAGACGTATCCTAAACTTAAGTCTATACATCCAACACATGCCCTGAGATCTCGTGTGAAACCCTCTTCAGTGATAAACCTCATCTGACGCAAGAATGCGTCATGTCACCACAATACCCAAATAGCTAACGTTTAGCTAACACTCATGCGATGACCAGGGAGGGAGAGAGTGGGAGAATTTGGAAGATAGTATGAGAGACACAGAGAAAGAGAGAAATGAGGATAGAAAGCCAGAGAGAGGACAGGGAAGTGACAGAGAGAGAGAGAGAGAGAGAAAGAGAGAGGAGAGGAAGCAGAAACAGATATGAATTGAAAGAGGGAGCACACGATGAAAGGATCAAAAGAAAGAGAGAGAGAGCAATGGATGGATGAAGGACTGTAACTGATCAGTAGCTCTCTCTGTGATGCGGCTTCGAACTCTCAGCCCACCGATTGGTCAGCTGCCTAACTTGGAACATGCGTTCCCACAATCCCTCAGTGCCACTTCAAACCCGCCACAGTGGTTCACCATTCCTCGGCCCAAAACAGAGCCTTCTGGCATGGGCAACATATCAATAAATTCATTACACATTTATCCTTAAATATTTATACTGCGCCAGTGTGTTTTTGCACAAGGATGGTATTTATAGGTTGTGTGTGCTTCTGTAGTTTTGAGTGTGAATGGGTGTGTGTGTGTGTACTTATATTTACAACATGGTGTCCGATCATAGCTCTGGGGGGGGGTTTGGGGGGTGCAACTTGGGCACAGTTGGGGATGTATGTGAAACAAGTGGAAGCATTGAGAAACATGCACTAAAGTCATGGATAGAGAAAAGAGAAACAGTGTGTGTGTGTATGTGTGTATGTGTGCAAAAGATGGAGAAGACAGGAAGCAACAGAATGAGCTGAAGATTGAAATGAAAAGAAACACACTCTGGACCCCATCACTGCTATTACCACACAGTCCAAACTATAAGAACAAAAGTAAAATAAACAAGGAAACTGAACCAGAAACCAGTCAAATAAACACTCCAGAAAAATTACATATTGTTTCTTATTTTTTGTTTCCATTTTACCGCCATCAGCCCAGCCCAGGGTTTGATTTTGAGAAAGAAATATTTACTCAATGACAAATAGAAACCAGGGAAATTACATGTTCCTTTATTGAATGAAGACCTTTCCGCTGGGACGCCCTTTCAGATACTTTCACTATTGTTTCCATGGTTACAATAGCTTTTATCAAGTTCATACAAAGCTGCAGTTCTGAGTACGTGACATCTGAACCATGGCAAGAGGGTTAAAAGGCCATGGAGACGCTGGCAACATAACCGGTCAAGTCTACCACTGTAATGTTTCGACCCAAAATGTTATCCAAACTGACGCACCTTAAATTGTCTGTCGACATTATAATTGGGCAAGACCACAAACTGAATATAAATCTATGTGGAAATTCTAACTACAGTATCTTTAAGACAGATGTGTCATCTTAAACGTGCGTCAGCGACAACATAGCGTTTAGTGTTTCTTGGTCCCACGTGTTATTTAGGAAGTTCACTCAAAATGTGATGTTTCTAAGTTATCTCTAGAGTGTGCTGAAAATAAATAAAAAATCAATCTGTCATAATAAGCATCTTTCACATGGCGCACACTGCCGCACTTTACAATGTTCAAAAGAGGCAGATCAGACATGTTTTCTCAGTCATGTTAAGAGACCTGTTAGATGTGTTTATATAGAACATGATTAACGGAGAAGTTTTAAATGATGATTAACTAACCTCTCCACAGACTTTGGGTCAAAAAACTTAAAATGTTTATTTTTAACGTGTCTCTCAAAAGAGGTCCAAAAATAGAAATGGATATTTGATCTTTTTTTTAATCTATTTTTAGTTATTTAATGTACTTCTGCCTAGTTCATATCCCCTCCTCTGTGTGTATATTTGTGTATGTATGTATGCATGGATGGTGGTGTGTTTCCTTGAGTATGTTGGTGAATGGCTCTGTGTATGCACGACTCCACCACCCCTCCCCAAAAAAGTTCTGCTGAAAAACACCACACAGCACAGGGGCCTCATTATAAATAACACCAAAGTCAAAAACATCTTCATTTGACAGCATTTACCATCATGGTTACCTTCATTTACCGTGTTAACATGTCGGACCTTGAAATTAATCTACACAATGAAAGAACTGATTCTAACGATGCCCGCCAGATACACTGTAAGATGTAGTAGATACAGTTGAACAACAGAATTTGCATGCATGGAGACACCATACCTCTGAAACACACTTGCAATGTCGATGCATGGAATGTGTGCGTTTTCTGTGTTGTGACTCTGGTTAAGACACACAGAACAGAATACTAAGAAACTGGGAGAAAGAGGAACATAAAGAGGGAAGAGCATGAATGGAGAGCGACAGACTACAAGATAGACAGACATGAAGGCAGGCTGACTGACTGATAGACCGACTAACGGATGGATGGACAGACAGACAGAGAAATTAGGGCCTCCACTGACCAGAAAGTGCTCTGACTCAGACAGTTGTGCTGACATCACTGACCATCGAGCTCCATCATTCTAACTTTAAATGCTTTGATGTCCTATACAACCTGCACTTGTCTAAAGCCGCAAGTGCTTTAAAGTTCCCATTGAGAGACACTGTAGCACTGCAGGAAATGTCATGCTCAGCTAGCAGCTAGCAGCGTACATGTGATTTTTATTGATTTAATTTATTAGTTATTGTTGCACCTATTGTAACTGATCACTTTCTTCTACTGTTTGGGGTGAACAGGGTGTAATTTATGTCTTGTTAGATATGTGGGTTCTTAAGACAACTTGTTATTAGAGGCTGTTCAAAGAGAGGGAGAAGTGAACGTGAGCACATGACTGATTCTTACACCATAGTCACCAAAGTAAATATTGGACACATTTTTCACAAGCCACACATCTTTCTAACATTCTGAAACTAAAATGGCAATTTTCATATGGACAGACTGTCTCTGTCTCAGCAACACACTCTCGCGAGATCTGGCAACACAGATACCATAATGAGCGGCAAAACAAGGCGCAAATATTAAATTGGTGGCTGTAGCTTTGTGCAGCAATAGGCTGGAATAAAAATAGCTGTTAATATTCTGATTCTGGGGACATTAAGAAGAAAGCAGGATTATGATCTTGAGCTATAGGCATTGCTGGATGTTTGGAGAACAGAAGTCTCGGTTGTCTCGGACCACCTGCCGGTTGTAAGCCAGTGATAGCATTGGCAAAACTAAATTGAAGAATGTGTGCTTCCGTTTTTTTTCTATACATATTTCGAATTAACGTTATCTATTTCCCACTCATTATCTTGTTAAAAACCAAACTTTACTAGTCTAAACGCTCTATAACAATTTTCGTTATGCTAAATATGGCTGTTAGCTGTGTAAATATTTAATGTTAGCAAAAGAAAATATAAATACATTATACAAATAAAACCTAGATACATAAAATCATAACATTTACTTGTGAGCCCACTTACCTCTCCAGATAACAACATGCAACGCACAACCCAATCTGCTTTCATCCTATCAGAGGAGAGGCGACCACTTAGGAGAACGGAAGAGAACCATTTCATATCATTGATGAAGCTTGTAATGCGTCATCTTCTGGTATAGAGTCTCTTTGTTGTTGCCAAGTGGACACCATCCAAAGAATGGGCATGGACACTTTTTCACACAGTTCAAATACAGTAATAAGTTGGACATTGTCTAATCTGGATATTGATCATATAGAACACTTGCGTTGAGGATATAGGCTAGTAAATTAAGAAACATTTCAAGAAACTCTACAGCCAGTTTTTGTCATTTTATATCAGCAAAGTAGTCAAGATTTTACACAGTGCACGTGTACTGTATTTAAGACCATATCCAGCTGTTTTATGTAAGATTATCTCACCACACGGGCAAAATATATGGAGCAATATTTTCTCTAAATTCGGTTGCTATTTAAAAAATGTAGTGTACTTCCGATAGCTTAGTCTTTTGTGCAGTTTCCGCCAGCATGGTGTGTGGTGTCCTGAATGACAGGACTAGTGTTAGATGAGAGAGGTAGGGAAGTGACCACAGACGCCTGAGCCTCCGTGGCTCCAGTCAAATATAAACTGACTTAATTAACACTTCTCTTAGCGGTGTTGTTCATGATGAGATTACATGTGATGTAACAGCAAGAAGTAAAATAAGAGATGGGGGGGGTGAATGGGTGATGGATTGATGGATGAATAGACATGGATGATAGATAGATGATACATTAAAGGAAAGGGTGGATGAAAAATAAAATACAATGTTAAAAAGCAACTGAAAGACCATTCCTTGACATATGACCACTGTGCTGTGATGTACAGGAATACAGTATCTCAAAACCGCAATATAGTATATAGCATATAGCAATGTTACTCTATTATATCAATGCCAAATGTATAGGAAGCAAAAAGGGGCACAGCAGGGGGTAAATGTGGTTGTCTGCAGGGGGCTTAATGGGGGGGGGGTGCATTGGGGTTTTCAACCAGTGGCCTCTAATCCTGACACACTGCCTCCACCAATTACAAGGGCTTCAAACGAGGACGCTGGGAGGAAACAACATGACCAGCGAGACCAGACTAGCGCCGAGGCGCATTTAGCAACATACGGCCAGACTATAATTACATACATGGCTAACAGAGAGATTTAATGACATTTTCCTCCTTCTACTGATTGACAAGGCACTGAGTGAGGATAGAGGGATGGGTTGATGGAGGGCAAATTGGATAAGAGTGGACCACTCTTCACACAGCTCCTCAGATCAATATGCTAATTAAAGCATGGAATTGTTTCTTAAAGCCATGTTATCGATTGACATTTGACATTTTGTCAAAATTTTCAGTCTGCTGTTCTCAGGTATGGCTTGTCAATCTACCGTAACACTTGTAAAATCTTGCTCATTAAAAACTATTTTAAGCAAAATCAGAGGAATGTCCGCATTTTGTTGTAAGTAACCTTTAACACAGAATGCTGACTGTATTTTTGCAAACCCCTTTTAGAGGACATTTCTTTTCAGGAGTTGTAAGAGGCACTGGCTTACAATGCCAAATCAAGTAGTTTAGTTGATGCAGACAGCAATAACTGCCTCACATGGATCTTGCTCTGATTCATTGAAGACAGTCCGATGTTCTGCTAATATCTTTGATTGACCACTACTGGCACCGCCTCTACCACAAATAATTTTGAACAAGGCATTTCCAGACTTACTTGTGAAGTAACAATAGCTATGGAGCTTACAAGATCAGATGATCTCACCAAGCTAAGTCAAATTGAAACTGCACCTGTAAAATGCACACACAAAAACAGACACAAACACACTCAAACCGCATGCAACTACATCCTCAATTATTATATGCCAATCAATTAAGAAGCAACCAAACTCCCAAATGTTTGTTAAACTTTGGTTCAGTAACTAAACACCGAGATATATTCTCTAAATAGACAAAACCTCTGAACGTCTAATTTTATCCACTATTTTGACTGCAACAAGCCAGAAGAACTGCACAAACATGTTTTATCAGAGAGCCTGACAGAACTGTCATGCAGTCATGCTGTCATGCTGTCAAAGTGTTTTGTTTATTTGTTTGTTTGGAGATAGCGTGATCCTCTTGTTTACTCTGTCATGAATGTCTTACATCATTACAACCGCAGCGACATAATAACAGCATGTGGAGACACACACATTCACTCTCACACACACACACACACACTCACACACACAGACATACACACCTCTTCCCATGCTTTCACCACACACTGTATTCACACTTCTCGTAAACCCTGGTTTCTTAAACTATGGATAATAACCCAGAGCTGGTCACAAGCCTGCTTATGGCTGGTCCCCACATGACAGGAGTCCTAATATTCTTTAAATGTGTCTGCCTCCCTCTATGACAGGCCTACATTTTTCATTTTGGTCCCAGCCAGAAACATGTAAGGACCCCCGCTGTTTACATCCCCTTTTTATAGGTAGCCACACACCCATCATTACTAATGTGGTTCATTACAGAGGGGAGCTTACTATACATGGTTACTCTATCCATCCATCCATACCTGCTACCATGTTCAGGGTCATATGGCAGATCCCAGCTTACTTTCATTGTTAAACGAGGACATCCTGGATAAAACAGCATATATTTACCTTCAAGGAGGAAGGACTGAAGCACCTGCAAGGAAAATTCTTACTGGTTAAAGAATAATGTGCATCATTGGCCACTAGGGGCAAGAAATTAGGTTTGTTCATGTGGGTGTTTCTTCAAAGTGTGTTCTTCAGGTTTAAAAGAAAACTATATGGCATTATGAGGGATTTTATGGTGAATGGAGGCAAAAACAATAATTCTGCTCAGGTATTGGTTGAATTACCAGCATTTCCATGGGTGCAGGGAAGGCTGCTGCTTAGTTCCTCCAAAATAATCTAAATCAAATCAACATTCATCAAAGTATGCATTCATGGCTGATGTCCAACTTCGGTTGATACTGACAGTAAGTTCAAAGAAAGAGCATTCTGTACAGTTGAACAACTACTGTATGCAACATACTGAATTAATCCAGGGCAAGCAGTTTTTGTATGGTCAAGCCAATGTTTTGCTATTATTTCATTTAAAGTTTTGGGATTCAATGAAATCAAACCACACCTCTTCACAATATCTAATAACAAAAGAAACACATAGTAAACATTCTTTCAAATCAACTGTGATACTGAAGTAAATATTTTTCCTACTATATCACTTAAGGACATCTGAGACCTTAAACAAAATACCCGGGTAGTGTCCCTAAACACACACACAGAGACTCACACACATCTTGCTACCAGCAGATGTTTCGTCCACCACTGCCTTCCCAGAATCCCACAAGTGAACGTATTTTCCCGCCGCAGGGTCGGGGAGCAAAACCACCGAAGAAGACCGCTGCACCCCGACATAAAACAAAACACCAGAGAGAAAAAAAATGTACAGAAATCCTTTTTAAAAGGAAAGGAAGGGAAAAAAGCAAAGGATTTTCTAATCCATCCTTTATTGAGGTGGCTGGTTTTCGGCAGCACAACCTTTTTTATGTGTGAGAAGGCTAGCCTGTAATTTGGGTAGCCACGGCGACCAGAGGGACTTGTAATAAAACGAGGCTCTATTCTGGGATGCTCTGTAATAATGGATGCCACCATCCTCTCCTCTTGTTAGACATGGAACGATGGATGGATAGATGGATGGATGGAGGGATGATGAAGGAATAGAGAGATGGATAGAAGGATAGATAAAAGGATGTGGTAACATGTGGATAAGTGAAGAGACATGTAGATGGACTTATGGATGGATGGATAGATAGATGAATGGATGGGTACCGAAAAGACTGAAGGACATGGCTTGCTAAGAAATACAGTAACCAAGTTGTTTGGATCAATAGTTGCCAGCTTAATAATACCCATTATGTCCCTCAGTTACATGTCCCTGTGGTCAGACTCCTGCAGTCAGACACCTCTCTATAATCTCCAGCCCATGTTAACAGTCACCCATTACGCCACAGCCATAATTAGGAAATCACGTCGGCAGGGGCATCCTGTCATTAGACGTGTCTATTGCTATTGCATTGTAATTACATTTTAGTAGGTTGTTATTACACCATTTAGAAGCTGTCCATCTTACCTCAATCTCCTCCTTAATTGGTTGTGTTGGTCTGCCCCGCCCCCGGGCACCGCCCACCGCTTTGACGGAACATTCCAGCGGTCCGATCATTCTGCGCCGCCGCGTCTAATACACCACAGAAGACGGAGGAAGAAAGAAAAACGGGATTGAAGGAAGGAATTGATAAATACATCTAGAAGAAAGAGAGTGATAGAATGCTTAGTGTGAGAGGGGAAATTGTGACAGATGGGTAAAGAAAAACGGGGTGAGGGGGGGATGAAAGAGAGAAAAATGAGTGAAAAAAGCAGTGTTCTCGTTGCATGACAAAATCCCTCCCCGCCAACCAAGTCATGTCCTTTAATACCCAGAGCCCTTTATGTGGCTTCTCCACAATTGCACATGGGGCACAGATTACCACAAAGTTACCCTGCTGCTTATTATACAGCACTGCTCCCTGTGTGTGTGTGTGTGTGTTTGGTGGAAAATGTTACCAGTCATGCAGGGAAGCATTGAACGAGAACAGCACATCTTAATTTGTCAACAACACGGTGATGGACGGCAGAGAGGAAACGGGGAGGAGCTACGACCGTCGGAGGGCACAAAGGTCAACAAGCAAAGAATAACTCAAGAAACACAGGCCAGTACAGGAAGCGTGACCCGCGAGTCGTCAGCAGCACCATGTCAGGACTCCCAAACTGCCGCGTAAAGTGACCGTTACTTTAAAACTTTGGAGAAATAATCAAAACTGTACGCTCTTTGACATCCTCACGGTGTTGATACATGTGTATCTGATCTTACAAGAGAATGGGCTGGGGGCGGTGGTTTGGTTTCCAAGGCTTAGCTAATTCATTTTGACAGTCGCAGCATCGACTCCAAAACACTTGCACTGCAAGAATATAAAGTGAGCAATATATAATCAATGGTCGGCATTAGGTTGTGTCAAGTCCAATAGGCTGAGGGAAGCCCTGACCATAAAATAATCCACCCCCGGGTTACCCAGAATGGCTTTAGTGGGTGAAGGACATTCTCATAACAAGGTAAAAATACACACCAGCCGCCCGACCAAGCCAAGCCTAGGACTTCACTTCATTACAGCGGAGGGTGTACACACACACACACACACACACACACACACACACACACACACACACACACACACACACATAAATACCATGGAAAACACACGGACAAACCAGGATGGAGTGTTGAGTAAAAGAAAGGAAAAGCTATGGGAAGACAGAATGATGGAGTGATGGAGTAAGCACTCTGCTCATTTCCCTCACGATAGCGTTGATTACCTGGACTGTACACACAAACAAACAGACACAGACACGCACACAAAAATTGTGCTTTGGGTGCACACATGTAGAAACACATATATGTATATGTATTAAAGTGTAATATGATAATGAAAAGATTAATATAAGAATATATTAGATTGGTCATAACAACATCTCCTTATATAATTATTATTATGATACAATTATATCAATTATATAATGTTAGAATGGAGGCCAGGCCTATTAGAATAGAAGGGATGAATGCCTTACAAAGCTGTGCTTTTTTCGTAAGTGGATAACAAGCTAACTCATGTAAAACACAGGGTGCACAGCATAGGAAAGCAGTTGTACAGGTTACATGCAAGACTGATATTGTTGGATTTTGCTGCCATCTCCTGTTAGACCTTATAGAGATATGACCTATTCTTTCACACTGAGTAATGCGATATTCAACACACAATGAAGCTATTAACTTACAGAATATTACATGTACTATATGTGCATTGGAAGAAATATAGTATAACTATAATATAATAACCATTTTGGTTTTCTGCAGCTGGCCAAATGCCCAATGCTGTTATAATGATTACCAATACATACATTTGTGAACATGAATTCTGCTCTGGTTATTATGCATGTGCAGTATATTATCGAAATAATAAAAATAAAGAAAAGGTTTACAGTACTTCTCTAAAGATACCGGAACTCAAACAGTACCGCTTAAAAACTGAAGTTACGGAAGACTTGTGGGGAATATGTCCCCACTATTAAGTGCTGAATGCGTAGGTTCACGTCTGAATTATAGTCTTTCAAATGTTCTAGGTCAGAAAGGCTAAACATAGAAGAGACAGGGAGACACACAAACACACCTCTGCTGTCATTTGACAGCTCTATAGAACCCTCTGGCCAACCTTAATGAACCCTGAGAGGGAATAAGATGTGTGTACGTTGTGTGTGTGTGTGTGTGTGCGTGCGTGTGCACGCTTGTCGGTAAGTAACACAGTATGTTCGCGTGCAGCCTGGCATGTGTGCATGTGGACAGGAAGTGGTGGTGGCTTCTCTGAGGTCAGGGGCAGGAAAGAATGGTAACTATGTTGTCGCCATGACTACGGCGGGTCACAACGCAGGCTTCAGGTTTTTTAATATACAGCGCTGCCCAAAAACAAAATCCATCCATTAACAGATACCTTTGCCCCTTGTTCAAATATTGTATTAAATGATCTTTCAGTTAATCACTTATTTTCATTACTAATTTATTATCACTTATACAGTATATCAGGTTTTCCTGCCATCAGACCCACTTTCTATTCTTTTGTTCTGCTTTGCCTTGCTCTCTCTCTCTCAATCTCTCTCTCGTTTATACCTACACCCCTACTCCATGCCCAGAGGCATGAATTGTTTTCTATATAAAATGCTTCCCTACTAAATGTCGCTCCACCCTACTCTTTAAACATTAAACGCTGTGCAGCAGTGCGACCACAGGAACTAAAAGGCCGTGTTTCTGTGCTGTTTACTGGCCTGAGGCATACCACATGCCTCTTATCCACATCTGTGCCCAAAACCATTTAAAACCAATGAGAACTGAACAATGACACAAACCCAATGAGGAAATTTGTCTCTAATGGGAACATTTTACTGAGCCCTTGGACTTGTTTTAGTCCACAAGTAACAGAATAATACACGGAATGTTAAACTGAGGGAATTGTTTAGCCTTAAAATATTGACAAACTAGTTAATTTGGCGACTTCCGCTTGAATTTGCTACCGTGCTGGTACACTGTGTGATTTATATTTGAAGCTGAGTGAACCTTGGCCTTGGCCTTGTTCACTTCCATTATTCCTGGAGGATCACTATGAGAATCAGGGTGGACTAACGTAAAAATAATAATGAAAATCTACAAAAAACACATACCTAAACCAATGAATACTTAGCATAAATTTAGATAAATAATAACGGTTATCAGACAGACATAACAGGTGTATCAATCTCTATTACAACCATTCCCCTACCAATAAATGAATCATTCGGTCCCCTTTTCAAAACAACTGAAAAACCAGCACTTCCATTAGATAAAAAATTCTAAACTGATCTGTAGATTGTGAAATGCATGGCACATTGGAGACTAAACTGGCGTAAGTTTAACTTTTAAACTCCTATAACTGTAAGATCTGAAAACAACACAGGTTATTTGTCACAGATGTTAAATGAGCAGTAGCTGTCTGGTACCCTTTAAACTGAATCACAGCTTTTCTCTCCCAAATACAGTATAACAGACCTCCAGGCACATCACTGCAGGTAAAAAGGATTGCTCATCTCAGCAGCAGGTGGATGGCAACATTTCCACAGCACTGTAGGGAAAAAGGTAGAACAGTTTATATCCAGACAAGTCAAACCCACGCAGCATGTAAACCAATGTAAAAACACAAATCGGTTTTGTTAGAAAACAAATTTGTATATTGGCAGTATGAAGCTTCTTAGAAACTGAAATTGTGTAGTAGGCTATTCCAGAGAAGAAATGTTACACCCTATGTGCTGATCATATCAACAGCGCCCTCCACTGTTCATTGTAAATATAGAGTGCACATGGTTTTTGGGGTTTGTTTAAATTTATATCGATTTATAATGAGTCAATCTTGAGACAGTGTTTTGTCTAGGCCTATTTGTTGGCTCCCAAGTTGGTAACTGCAGCACGATCCAAGGCATTATCAACTTTCTTGCTATTCTTAAAATATAAAACTGTATTATATAACGTTACCCTAATTCATTTGTGATTTCAGCAATGTCATAATTTTATACTATAGGGAAGGACGCCTTTATCTGTTTACCTTTTTTTAACTTAAAACCCGCCAATGTTATTCATGATAAAAAAAAGTTCTTCCTTGTTGTCTGCATAGTTATCATAAGATTAAGATTGTAAACCCTTATGCGAGCGAGGCATTCTTTTTTCTCAGTAACTTCGAACAAACGACAGATTCGAAATTCTTCGTGATGCAACTGTTATACACCTACGGACAGCTCTGCGGTTGGTCGTTCTGCTCCCATTATACTGACGTTTACAATTCTATTCAGTCGGTAGGTGGAAGTTAAAAAGCTGTAAACCCCAACTGACCTGACGTTCGGTTAGCGTCGGCTTCCTTCGCTAGTCACGAGATTTCGTCCACACTCCAGCGTCGTTGGTACAGAGCACACTTGTGGAGCTCTACTGCGCATGTCCAGAAGTGCTGTTGGTAGTGCCAGCTGACAACACAACACAAGTCTGGTGAGAGGGCTCTGGAGAACAAGATGATGGCAAACTCGGGCAGCGAAGAAGTGTCAGTGATTGGCAACACAGACCTCAGCTCACTGGAATCGGAAAACAACCTTATAAACACGGTAGGATTGTTAACTTGTTGCGACGCTGAAATGTGTTTTAGAGCAGTTTGAACGAGTTAAAACTTCATCTAGGCCTTTGAGTTTAGTAGCCAACGGAGTACTTCCCTGTATGTATGTATGCTCTACACATTTCGAGATAGCATGAAGTGTGTTTTACTAATAGACGTGGCCGTTTTCATTAATTACATTTACAACGGTAGAGTACGTTACACACGACGTTTTTCGTCTCAGTTTACTTAGTAAACTTTTAGCCTGGCATTAGCCTACTAGCTAACAAGCAGACCTAACTTGCATTACTGTACCAGTGTATTTGCCATCGTTAAACCCTATGTTTTTCCTGTAAATAGTCTTTAACAATGTTCTTTGGGGGGATATTTATATTTAGTTTAAAAAAAAATAATCACACCTTCACACTCATACCTGGAGAAGGTGAATTGTTGGCTTGGTTTGCCTTGTGATCTGTCATGTGACATTCAAGTTTGTCATGGCACAGGATGCACTGTACTGTAAACCCCTCCTCCCATGTACGTTTATGTTCTTTGACTGTCTATTGCACTGCTGTCTATGCATGTCTTAAGTTGTCACCTTATCCGTCTACAGTGTGCAACTGACTCTCCCACATGCCCCCTTCCCTTTCCCTTCTTTATAGATAATGGAGCGAGGCACAGCCCTGCTGAGAAAGATTGAGATCAGTGTTACTGAGGCAGAGAAAAGAACTGGAAAGAACACGGTTAACATCCTGGAAACCTATACTGTCTACCTCATAGAAACACAGTAGGTCACAGACAGTAACTGTGTGTTCTAATGTATATCGTGTTTGCTTGAAATGCTGTGCATGTATCAGTCAGGTCTTGTGGTCGTGTAACATTTTTCAAGTATGTGAAGTGGATACGCAACAATTTGTTGAACATTTGAAATAGTTGATTTTCATATTTAGCAACAGCAACAGCGTGGCCTGCATTAGATATTGTGTGACTATACAATGGCCTCATCTTTATGGTTGTTGGTAGTGTAGTGTATTATCTAACTATTTGATATTAGTGTTTGGGCATTTGAAATAGTGACTAATAGAGAGATCCCATGCTTGCTGTTACACTGACCATATAACCATACACTCAAGTTTTAGTTTAGAGTTCTGTTCATCTCCGCTGTTGAGCCTATAGATGCTTGAAACAACAAACAGGGCCATCAAGAAAACACCATCAAATGTACCCAAAAGAATTCCCTTGTTACATTGCGGTGTCAATCTAATGCTAACATTAACCTGCCTGCAGGCCAGCTGAAGCTGTCCCAGAGGGTGGTACTGCTTGCTCCCCAGACACTCTGTGGAGACGTTACAGTGAGTTTGAGCTGCTCAGAACATACCTCCTTGTAACCTACCCCTACATTGTGATCCCTCCACTACCAGAGAAAAGGGTGAGTGAGAGACAGACGGCAGAAAAGCAAAAGCAGAAGTATATGGGGCTAATTGGATGAATTAATAAAATATTTAATTAACAGATCTATGTCTAGGTTATAATTTTAGAGCATTTATTACAGCCAGCTAAACTCAAAACCAGAATGGCAGTTGGTGTAAGGAAAATATGCATTCAAAATAATGTTTTTTTTGGTTCCATAGGCGGAGTTCATATGGCACAAGATGTCAGCTGATAACCTGGACCCCGACTTCGTGGAACGACGACGAGTCGGTCTGGAGAACTTCCTGCTGCGTGTAGCATCACATCCTGTCCTGTCTAGTGACAAGATCTACTTCTTCTTTCTCACAGAGGTCAGCCTCTGTTGCTCACTTGCCCTGTTCTGTAGTGTTTTCTACACATTTGTTGGGAAGTAGAACAACTGTTTGTAACCGTTTATAACTGTGAATAACTGACTTTTGTGAAAGCGTTCTGATTAGTGATCAGGTAGACACGCTTTTCATACACCTGTTTGCCATCTCTCCTCAGGAAAAGGGCTGGAGGGAAGCTGTTCTGGAGACAGGTTTTCAGGACAAGGTAATCTTTTCTCATTTCCCATTTAGTCATTTGCTCACTAATTGCTTTCATACAAAATGTATCTAGTAAGCCTTGCTAATCAAAATAATTTACATTCTTTTTAATTTGAATGATTGTCACTGTCAGGAAGTTATATACATGTTTATTGTGTAAATCCTTACATGCTAAATAGGTCAACCAACCGTCACAATAACAAACATAGATACATAAATAGTATTTATGAGATATTGTTGTGTGCCGGTCCCCTGTGTAAATTTGTAGTCACCTTGTTCTTAATTTACATATTTTTATTCTGTACTATATAAACTTTTGTTGCATTCTGTTTGCTGTAAAGGTAGCTACCGTACATACAGTATTGAATAATGTATGAATTCATTTTTTGTTTTGTGTGTGCTATGACTTTTTTTACAAAAATTACCATTCAGTTGGCTACATAGAAAATGTTAGTAATTTCACCATATTTTATAGAGACTATCACAGTTTCAGAGTGCACTGTCATTTGATGATATGTCTTAACATTTTTAATGTATTGGTTTAAGCAATGATAAAGGAACCTTTTGTTTTGGTGACAAGTCTTTATGCATTGATGTATTAATTTAAATTTGAAACATAAGTTAATCATTTTGAGTGACTTCTGGCCTTTTGCCGGTGAAATAGAGTGATATGATGTGACGATTATACTTAGTTTTGAGAATTTTTTTTTAGTTTTAGAAAATGTGCCAAAACTGTAAAGCAAGTGTGACCAAAAACACTCATACCCTTTTAGTCACAAATACGTGAGTGTAGACGTGCATATTAATGTGCTGTATTCAAACTTTAAGCCATAATTTTCATATTTTCCAAATTGGTGTGTTAATATACTCATTGTGTGTTTTGTACCAGGTTGATTCCAGGCTAAAATCACTAAGTGCCATGTTTAGAGTCAAGAACCCTGACAAGTAGGTTTACAGCGCACACTGTGTGGCTTTCTATCCCAAACCCCCACACGAGCCTCACAAAGAAACAGGAACACCTTTTGATGTGATGGTTTATTTGTTGTCTTCTCCAGGCGATTTACTGATCTAAAACAGTACAGCGATGAACTGAACAGTGTCATCGCTCAGCTGCTTAGGGTACGAGCGGTGAGTATACAAACGCACGCTATATTTGGTTCACTGCTTGAGAGCATTGTATGCATATTGGTCTATTCTTTTTGTGTAGTCAAATATGCATTAGGCAAATGGACGATGCATTACTCAGTGTGTTTTAGGTTAGTTTCTACTGTGGATTCTCTTAAGGAAGCAGATCATTTTATTATGATGGAATTTCTGAGAAACACAGATTTTCACACCTCAAACAAAACATGAATACCCATAGGCTAACTGGATCAAAACTGGGAAAAGGAAATACAATAGATTTTGGGTTTTATTTTAGGGTAGAAGGCTGTACATGTTCTGTGTATACACATCTGTCATGTCCGACTGACTACTTTTCTGTGCCATAGAGGGTAGCAGACAGGATGTATGGGGTCTACAAGGTCCACGGTAACTATGGCCGAGTCTTCAGGTAGGCAACACACGTGTCATTGTAAAATATTTAATGGTTGTTATTACCACATATCTGTAAATGTATACAAGCAGGTGTTCAGGTATTGTTTTTCCATTTTATAAATGGCAGATAAAAGTTAAAAAGTTGGTTTGGGGCTTTACAACACGGAGAAGAATTGAGTATAGCACTTAAGAAATACACTAACTAACTAACTAATACAGTAACTAACTGTTCTTCTGTTGACCAGTGAGTGGAGTGCTATAGAGAAAGAGATGGGAGATGGCTTACAGAGTGCTGGCCACCACATGGACACGTAAGCATCCTATATGCACACTGCCTAACCTAGATACTGTACACACGCTTAATGAGTCATTTCTGTGTGTGTTCACTACACCTATAGATATGCTGCATCGGTAGATGATATTCTCGAAGAAGAAGAACACTATGCGGACCAACTGAAAGAATACCTTTTCTACGCCGATTCTCTCAGGTAGGGTGGGTGGGTGGGTGTGTGAGTGAGTGATATTATTATTTTTTTTAAAACAACGTCTAAATCAAATAAATAACATTTGAGTGTCACACTGGCTATGTGGAAACTAAACCTATAGACACTGAGGGGCAGATTAACCAACATGTTAGCGCCTGTTTTAGTCATAATTTCGTCGTAACGTGCGCCTAAAATGTGGCGTGGTATGTACGACATGTCCCTACTGTCCCTACCCAAACCTACACCTGGACATAGGCTAAGGAGATGTGCTGAGAGGGTTTTCACCACAAGAATTAGACTACTGTTTTTCAATTGAGTGAAAAATAAGTCATCAAGCCTTACAGATTAAGCAGTCATGCAATAATGCAGTTACTGGAAGAAATCAGAAATCAGAGATGACCGAACCTTCAACTCGGCAAACCCTGCAACTTACGGTTAGAGGGCGGTGACATGCGCTGATTACGCGATCAACCGCAGGTTTGGTACATCCAACGTAAAATGAAAAGGCACAGTGTGTGCTTTCTGCGGACTGGCCGCTGTTTAAAAACATTGTTTTGGTTTAAAACTCAGAATGAGAGCACTGCTGGTGCTACACTACATTTCCCCATCGAAGCTGCTAGGATCACATCATTCTCTACCCCTCCTACCCCTTCCCCTAAAGGCACATGTACATCCGTGGAAAGTTTCAAACGTAAACAATAAACGGGGATGGAAAATTGTTCTCTACCACAAAGTTAATTTGTTCATTATTTTGGTCTATTTGGTTGTACTTGTTTTTCTTTAAACCTGGTGTCACCATGTGTTGCCATTCCTAGTTTGTACACATCATGTAGTGAGTATATGGTAACACACATTTTTTGTATTGTTTGAGGATATTATTTCTCTGCGATTACATAACAGTCCAAGGTGACACTTACTATTAGTGATTAATTCTTTGTGTCCTTTGTGTAGGTCAGTATGTAAGAAACACGAGTTGACCCAGTATGAGCTGGAGATGGCAGATCAGGACCTGGCCAATAAGAAACAACAGAGGGAAGAGCTGACATCAGGGGTAGGTTTTCTCGTGCTTTCTCTTTCAAATGTATATTTATGCCTCCTTAATGGAATGCCTCTTGTCTAATCAAATTACTCTAGCGGAACTAACTGTTGCATAAAACACTTTAATATGTTCTTTTTCTGTTTTATTAGTTATTTAAAAAATGTAAGGAACCATATGATTGCCAATGTACATACTGTAGAAAACCAAAAATAAAAAAATAGTGGTTATTAATTTACATATTTGTCTTTCTGACGCTATGACCGGAAATCCCACAAAAGCCCACTGTTGTGATTGCAAATTAGTTGAATACAGGTTATTTATTGCGTACATGACCCTTAACCTGTGTGCGTGTATGTGCAGTCTGTGCGAGTGTTTTCGCTAAAGGGCATGACCAGCAAGCTGTTTGGCCAGGAGAGTCCTGAACAAAGGGAGGCCAAGATGGCTGCCCTGCAGGAAAGCATCGACGAGGGCGAGCATGCGGTCAAACGCAAACATCAGGAGTGCGAGTAAGTTATCTACCTAACCCCCCCCCGCCCAAACTTCCATGAAATGACTGCAAATAAAATGACTGTCCTTCTGTCTCCAGAGAGTTTGTGCGGGTGGCTTGGGAGGACATAGAGCGCTTTAAGGTTCAGAAGGACAGGGATTTGCGGGAGGCGCTGATCAGCTACGCCATCATGCAGATTGGCATGTGTAAGAAGGTATGCTGGGTTTATGAACTTCATAAAATGTATAGTGTGAAAAATTCACTTGATGTTACCTCACGTTACAGATCCTCGATTGCAATACAGTCCCCCAGTACACCTTGGACTTGAACATTTACATTTCAAACTATGTTTGCCTTTCAAATTATGCTAACCAAACATTTGGTTTAGCCCATTTTTACATGACCTTGGTGTTCACTAGATACTGTGCTTTTAATTCTTTCCGTTGTCCTCTCTACCCATTTCTGTCATTCATACACTCTCACTATTTCTTCATTTCAGGGAATCCAGGTGTGGTCGAATGCCAAGGAGTGTTTTAACAAGATGTGATGTCCCGTGAATGTTTCACAGCCCACTACATATTACAGGCTGTCAAGATTAGATCGGGGTCTTATTGAGATCTAATCGGGGCTAACAATGCAACGGCGTTGTAGTTTGTCAGACAAAGCGTGCCCCCCTTGCCTGCCCTGTGCTATGCACACACCGTTGTTCTTCATAATACACAAATTATGTAATGGAATTCCACCTGAAAGTTTTCACACTAATTGACAAGCTAATTTAGATATTCACTTAGACTTGGACCAAAGATGCCGCTATATGGAAGGGCATGCAACACTGCTTTATGTCCTTGCTGTCGGTTTACCTTTTTATAAATATTTTTCTTCATTCCGATGTCACTGTTATTGATATTATGTTATTGTGCAAAAGTGATTATGACAAAGTTCATATCGTATTATAGAGACCACTGAAAATGGATAAGGGTTCACAAACTTTTGGTAGTTGATTATTTGTTTTTCAAATAAAACATGTTGATAAAAATGTTCATAAAACTTCTTCCCAGTTTGAGGCAACACAGTAAAGTGCAAAAACATGAATGTGAATACTTGACTTTATAGTGCTTTATTAGATATCACGTTAGCCTTATTTTGTAAATTAAGGCTGAAGACCTTGTTAACATTTTTGTCAAATGTATCTGGATTCCAACCAAGGGCACAGATTATATTCATCATTCAGTCACGCCCTTTTATAATACCTATGTATATAACCACAAATGTTCAAGAGAAAAAATAAATGTTGATTTATTTGCATGTGAATCAGAGGAATGCTTATTTTAATGATGCCTTAATCATTGTGCCAACACTCTAATAAACCTGTATTGCCTTTATATGCCACTGGTTTTTGATTTATTAAAAAATATAAGTTAAAGTTAGCAGAAAGATGAAAGACTATAAGACAGGGTTATGTGGGTCTTGGGATTTGCCTATAGAGCTACAAAATCTTACAGGTGTCAAAATTCAAATGTATTTTTCTAGAATATTTTCCCGTTACTTGGCAGCGTCTATGGCACATCTATGTGCAAATATTCCAATGCATTACATTTTACTGGTAGAACCCAGTATGAGGTAGGAGAGCATCAGTAGCCGCCATTGGTTAAACCTACATTTTATGGTATGATAAGGTTTGTCTTAAAACTGCTGCTGTGATTCTGGTTAGGAGAAGATATTGAGTATATGATTAGGGTAGATATCTCTGGTTACTCACGAGACCAAACAAAATCACCATTGATAGAGAAGCGCCAGAGTCTGGTAAATTCCCTCAATATAATCGTACAATATATCTGCATAGGCCTACATCCAGCCAGAACCTTTGGGTGTTTTTTAGTGAAAATGGCGCCATCTGCGGATACATGCGGGTATGAACAATTTCCTGCAACTACAACTGTGCGCACGATCTTAACGCCGACCTCGAAGCATAGAGGATAGTTTAACTATCCAATCAAATTGGATATAATTATAGAATTAACAGTGTATCGTTGTATTGACAAGAATCGATCGAGAATATCTAGACTAGACTCTTCTAAATTGTAGATACAGTGTTGAATCATAGCCTAACGTTACATACAAAATCGTTGTCCGATTTTAATCAGTCGAAAACGACTATTCATATTGAATTAAGTAATTGAATTACATTGAAAGTAAATAAAACATAAAAAACAGCCACAGCCATAGCCTAGTTATTAAAAAGTAAAAAGTTTGAATTTGTATTAAACTTTACCCACAGTAGGCCTAGGCTCTCTAGATTATTTTTTGTTTGCTTTTCTTTGATGGTTATAAAAAGTAAAAACACGTAAAGTTGTCTTTACTTGCGTGAAAAACAAAATCGTTGCCTTACAAAACGACAAAACCAAACTGTAAAAATTGAATTTATACATGCACTAACCTGCATGTGCATTTATTTGATCGATTGATCTGTCTGAAACTGATAGGATTTCCACATAGTCCCATTATACATCATCCGTGCAATCGTATTTTAAATCACATAGTTACACAGAGAAGAACTGGTTTCATGTAATTCTCTTTTATAGCTACTATCAAAGGAGACTCTATGGCATCTCACTCACTGGGGTCAAATCACGCACGTTGTCCCGCTTGTTAGGCTGCTATAGATGTTATATGTACATTGTCCTTACCTATAGTTTAGTTTACGGAAATAAAGAATCTAAAGTAACGGGGCGGCAAACCAGACTGTATCTGATTTGGGGAAAGGGCCCCGCCCCCTAATACTGCTCGATTTCAGACAAAGAGGACGAAGGGAGGCGTGCACGTAGCATCCGCACATTGGAGACACCAGATTCTACCAGGACGCGCGCCGGCTCTGCCTTTCACGAGACACTCTCCGTTCACCTGCAACGATTGAGCCCGAGACAACACAGTCTAAGCCCGATTCATTTCCAGCCAGAACACCGTGTTCTCATGATGTCATACCTGTGGATTCTGCTATTAGGGAGCCTGCTCGTTGCCAGTGGCAAGGCTCAAGGTAAGCTGTCGTTTATATTTAATTCAACTGAATTTAATTCTCCAACTCAATTCAAATCCGCCATCCTTTCAGCATGCCTATCTGCCCGCCTGTTTTTCTATCTGTCTGTCTGTCTGTCTGTCTCTCTACCTGCCTGTCTTTCTCTAGTCTGTCTCAATGTCTTTGGTTCCCGACGGCCTCCTATCCAATCCTCCGTCTGTCTGTCTGAATTCTTAAATTTCTCTGTCCTTGATGTTGTCCATTGTCTTTGTGTCTGCGCTCTTCCCTGCTTGCCTGGCCGTCTACCTGTCTGTCAGACAATCCCCTACTCAGTGATAATTTGTTTATTCTACTGTGCTGTTGACTTAACTGAGGAGATGAACGCGGTACCTCTAAGGATTACAGTGATTGCTCGTGGTTTAGCAAACCCTGCTATTAGCGCTGGGACAGATAGGTGTGTCGTAAAACGCGCGCGTATTCCCATCTGAACACGAATTCTGGTGCACAGGGGCGGGGTGGACCCAGTGACCTCACATACTTCTCTGTCTTCATCCCTCTCCTCTACCCTCCCCGTCTACATCTGCATGTCTATCTAGCTTTTTAACCTTGACGTTTTTTCTCCTTTTTTTTCTCGCTTTTCCTGTCTTCCTCTGCCACTCTTCCCCTACCCTGGGATGGATGCAGTTACTTCAGACTGGTCAGGAAGAGAGAGAGAGAGAGAGAGAGAGAGAGAGAGAGAGATACAGATACAGAGAGGGAGTTAAAGAGAGAGAGTGTGTATCATTAAGGCGGTAAGATGGAAGTCATAAAAGAGTGTTACACTCTGTCATTGGTGTGCTAGGATGTTATCAGTTCACCAAGTAAATTACGAGATTAACCCCACCCACCCCTATGCACACACACACACACACACATACACACACACACACACACACACACACACACACACACACGTACGTTATCTCTTATTTTATCATTATTACACTCACACACTCTCACACATACAAAGATACACTGCTTTAACTTATTTACACCAATGCGTGGGAAAAAATAAAAGGATGTCGCACAAGGATGTGTGACATAGTTGGGTGTCTGCCTGTGTGTGTGTGTGTGTGCGTGCATGCTATAAAACTCAACTTTAGGGAGTGTCTCAGTAACCATATCCAACTCCAGCTGCAGACAACACCCAGCAACACAACCAGTTTTCCCTCAGGGTCCACTGTGTGTGTGTGTGTGTGTGTGTGTGTGTGTAGTCCTAGTTCATGCGTGGGTGTGGGTTCTCACTTTTATGTATGTGTGGGTGTGTGCGTTATTAATATAAGTGTGTGTTTGGGGTGTATTAACTCCAAACGGCTGTGTGATATGTGCCAGGTGGGCGTGTGTGTAAAGTATATGTGCGTATGCTTGGCCGTGTTTCTCCCTTTCAACCACAAACACAAATAAATCAGCCCTTTGATGGTCATATTTACATTTACATAGTTGTCATTTAGCAGACGCTTTTATCCAAAGCGACAGACGCGTACAGTTGTCAACAGTAGCTGAAGTCATGGGCAGTCACTTTCTCTCTATCTATGGTCTGTCTTTTGCCTGTCTGCACCCCCCACGGACCCCTGCAGTTCCTACCAGCCGCTGGGGGACAGTTTGTAGGTGTGTATCATTGGGGTAAACAAAACAGTGTCTGTCCTACAAACACACGATAGAACTATACCTGTGAGAAGAATGCGTTCTTGCCATATCACCTGACACACGCGTGCATCCACAGAAATACACACACACACCTAGTGTTACGCGATAAACACACACAGATGCTCTCACGCAATCACAAAACAGCAACAAGAGGTAATCTGAAATGACGGCCCCTCCCTCATTTGAGGATGTTGTGCTTTGTAATGTGAAATGTACCCCTGCATAACATAACTAGTCATTTGCCACTGTGTACAGCCTGAGATACTGTACCTGGTCCACTTGGGAAACTACATGAAGTTACTCTTTATCTTATGTTTTAACACCCAACGATGTAAGGCAAAAGATCGGAATTTTGATAGGTTTTATTGATTGTGACCTATCTACCTACATATCCATCTATCTGATTTGGCGAAACGTCCCTGCCCTTGTTTCCTTCGTTCGTTCTTTCTTTCTTTCTTTCTTTCTTTCTTTTTCTTTCTTTCTTTCTTTCTTTCCGACCTTAGTCCCCACCCTCCCTCGCTATCTCTCAACCAACTGTTTTTAGAAAAGCGCCCAGTGTGTGATGCTGTCCCACAAACTGCCCTTTAACTTTTTAACCCTTAGCCATTTTCCACTGGGATCAGTTTGTAGCTGAGCCCAGTGCTCTCCCGTCCTAATAACACGCTGCAGGCATGTCAAGCGAGACATACATGACTCACCCGTGTCCCCGGAGGGGATGGATGCAAGAGAGATGGGCGTGCAGGAGGGAGGGGCGGGGTACGAGAGAAAGGAGACGATAGTCAGGGCAAAAGGAGAGAAAAGGAGAGGGAGGGATGTTCTGTAATTTGTTTTATTGCTTCACTAATGTGAACCAGGACACCACTTACTCATTCTTTGTGTGTATGTATGTATGTGTTTGCGTGTGTGTGTGTGTGTGTGTGTGTGTGTTCATTGCGCATGTTGCAGGCAGCTGAGAGGGAAATTGGAAAATGTTGTGCGAGTGCGTGTGCGCATGTGCAAGTGCGTGTGCATGTGGGCGTGTGTCTTTGGTGAGCTGGCAGCTGGTTGGTTGGTTGGTTAGCTGGTGGGTGGATGGGTACTTGGTTAGGTGTGTGTGTGTGTGTGTGTGTGTGTGTGTGTGTGTGTGTGTGTTCTGAAGGTAGTAGAAGAAATAAAAACAACAAAAAAAAGACAAGAACAGAATGTTCTAGAAGGGCAATCAAGTTGGGGGACTGGCACACACACACACAAACACAGGCATCAGCATCCGAATCCAATTTATTCACCAGGACAAACAAACATGAGCACAGCTTCACACACTCAGTAAGTATCAAAACAAGCATACACAAGATACAGTATGAAGCCAAATACACAAATGTTCCACCCGCTGTCTCATACAATCATCCCAACACCGCTGGGCCATTAACATACCATCTGCAGTTGTAGTACATTCTGAACACTGAGTCCAATCAGTTCCAATTAACTAACTCCAAAACACACACACACACACGCATGCATGCCAGGTGAGACAGACAGACACCCTACTGTTGTGAGATGTTCTGGTGAAGTTGATTTTTCTGGTGGATTGTACTGGTACGGTTCATGGTAGGGTGCCATCTGTTAGTGAGGCGCCACAGATTTACGCAAGAGACGAGAGAGAGAGTGAGAGAGAGACAGAGGATCTGTGTGTGTGTGTGTGTGTGTGTATATCTGCCCTCAGGTGTTACAATACACCCATGTGTGTGTGTCTGTGTTGTGTGTGTGTGTTTGTGTGTCTAGTGTGGGTTCGTGCGTGCACGTGTGGTTCCGTGCACTACACACAGGCTCTCCAGCAGATTTATCGTTTAATGGAAATATTTTAGATAGCTTATGTTTTCACCTATTCCGCCCCAAGGCTTCAGAAACTGATGTAATCTCACACTCGAGTTAGCAAGCTAAACCCTAGTGAACTTTATTGCAACCATGGCTTGGCAGCCAGCAGCTATCAAGAGCGTTAAAATGATTTTCTTCGAGGCTGTTGAGAAAGTGTGTGTGTGTGTGTGTGTGTGTGTGTGTGTGTGTGTGTGTGTGTGTGTGTGTGTGTGTGTGTGTGTGTG
>JAOEHI010000014.1:2335228-2346563 GCA_025447815.1 Percopsis transmontana
CAAGGAGGAGGATAATACATGTCATGTGTCTCACGCTGCAAAGACTTCATGCCTCGGTACTGTGGGCACAGGCTTATGCCCCGGTCCCCCCCCCCCCCCCCCCCCCCCACCCACCCATGGTCATATGCACTCTATTGGACTGTGTTCCTCTTAGTTTATTGCCTTGACGGCCTAATGAAAAACCACAATCGGTACAGAATGTGAGCATTAGCCCCAACTAGCTAGAAGGCCTCTCATTTGGCTTTCTAAATTATATCCCATTATTTATGAGCACCTAGTGAAAATGATTACTCAACCGGTTTAATCCAGAATTTGTCATTTCCCCTCTGAGATTACAATTAACGTGACTGAACAGCTAAAGTTACCCCTTTCCAGGCTAAGAGGTTTTTAGCACGGTGGTGGTCTGCTGTTTACAGCAATAGTAGGTTAATGTATGATATCCTGAGGAGCTGGCAAGCCACCGTCTTCCCAGTATGCTAACGTTTCTCACTGAGGTCACAAGTTACCAGACTGTCTGAAAATAACATTAGATTGTCTCTTAAAGTCCTTTAAACTCTGTCTCGCTCCTTTACGCGTGCATGTTTCCGTGCCACCTTCCCATCTGCAGACGCCGACGGCATGAGCGGAGGCGAGGACTCGTTCAACGTCAACGACCCAGACGAGGGCTTCTCCTCCGGGGCGTCCAACAGCAGCCAGCCCAGTGGCACCAAGGCAGGGGGGGGAGCCGGGGGGCCCCGAGGCGGCAGCCTCAAGAGCAGCGGCGGCAGCCTCAAGAAGGCCGTGACGTCCCGCCTTTCCCGGGACAGGGAGAAGGAGCGCGACAGGGAGGCGGAGAAGCAGCGGGAGGTGCAGCGGGAGGTGCAGGCGGAGCCCCAGGCCGCCCCCCGCAGGCACCACCAGAGGCAGCAGTCCCCCCCGGCCAGCATCACCCTGGAGGCCATCGAGCTCAGCCCCATCAAGAAGCACCTGAGCTTCCCCGCCGGGCCCACGCTGACACGGACCGGCAGCACCTCCTCCAGCAAGTCCTTTGACTGCATGAGCCTCAACCTCAACGGGGGCGGGCACAGCCAAGGGGAGGGGGCCGGGACGGGGAACTCGGGCGGCGGCGGGGGGCTCCCGGCGGGCGGCTCGCACCGTCACTCCACCATCAGCCTGCAGGAGGATCACTTGGTCAGGCCAGAGGATGCACAGGACCTCCTGTCTCCTGGAGCCCCCCTGACCAGGCAGTCACGCTCCCCCAGCTTCAACATGCAGATCATATCACAGGTGTGACGTGGAGGAGGCGGTACACACACACACACACACACACACACACACACACACACACACCGCCTCATAACACAGGCCTCCTCCAGCCATTTGTGTGTGTGTTTGTGTGGTGTAAGGTGTGTCTTTTATCAGAGGTTGTCTCTCCTATATCAGTGTCTTCACCCTCAGTCCCCGGTGTGTTAACAGTGTTACGCACAATGTAACACGTGGAACAGGTTTAGTCCACAAAATGCCGTGATCTCACCGCACTACACGGAGAATTCCACTTCCCTGACGCCACACAGAAACTCGCGGTCAGAAAAAGGACACCGGCAACGGAACGTGAAACCTTGTACTCGCTTAAGCGTTTCGCAAACATTTCAACTATTTGAAGTTTCGGACTGAATCAGCAATAAGACTTCCTCATGCGGAGAAGCGCATGAATAATTTTTCTCATCCATTCCTGGGCTCATGTGCAATCTTTCCTGATGACTACCCTGTTCTTTTGTTCATTTGTTCGTAAAGGGTTTTATAAATATATAATTTCTTAAGATGTTTGGAGAGACTCTCAATCCAAAGATGGTAGTGCAGGTCTTTTTTTCTTTTTTTTTCCCCCTTTTTTTTTTTTATTTCTCTTTAAATATGACAATAGATTTGTAGAGGAGAAGCAGACCCAACTGTTTTCCTTGGTTTTAAGCCCACGACATATAATTTATTATGCAATGATTTCTACACACTTGATCTCGAGTAATGACACTGTTGTAAAATCAAACTGTAGTGCGGTTAACTTCAATGGACAAATGATTAGGAAATTGAAATTGCCACTGTGCAGCTATCTAGACTATCCCACATGATGGCTCATCTCATATTTTAAGGTCCTCCGGTGACGAGTCAACGTCAACCCTAAAGCTCCCCGCGAGGACCTCGCAGGAAAGCTGTAAAAACCTTCGGGGACAAAGAGGACTTCTGGCTGTAGTTTTTGCTGAACGCTGGTTGTGGTTCAATGTGTTTTTTAATTGGTCTCAAAAGCATTTCTGTCCGTTATGTCAATCTGTGTAAAGGCTGTAGCGTGAAGTGGACCTTGTATAACTGCCATTGCTTCTGTAGTTGCTGTAAGCCGTCACCGAGCCTTAGCATAGGGCCACCCGCTGCATCATCCAGTATTGTGTAGTGCGAATGGATGTTCGTGAAACAGTTTCTCCCCCCCCTCTACCTCGTTGTTTTATTCACCCTCCACACTTCTCCCAGCCCCATTCTGTCAGAGGTGTGGCTCAAAAGCCACCACTGGAGATGTTGGTGAATGGGAGTGGAGACCAAAAATGGTTTCACACGTTACAACCGTAGTGACACTGTGTGTGTGTGTGTGTGTGATGACTATACTTTGAACTCAACATTTTTTTTTTTTTAATCCAGCTGCACAAATTTTAGCTACAAAACAATGCATCTTCAGGTTTTCTGCCTTTTTTTTGTTTTTTTTTTTTGTTTTTTTTTTGAAACAATCGGATTTCTTTAAAATGTCTTAATTTTTATCTGTGCAATTTCTGTTTGTAGTGCATGGAGTTGACGTGGATCTCCTGTTAATGCCTATATTGTCGCACAACGCTAGCTAGCCTTCAACAGTGCACCCCCCAGGCTGTGCTATCCTAAGACGGTTTGCTTCCTTGCATGTTTAAGTTCCTGAAAAGCAGTGCTGTTTTAGATGCTCCACACTGAAACGGCCAGCAAGCCAAACCCTGTGCTGCCCTTGTCTTTGCCAGATGTGCCAATACTAATTTTCTCCTTGTAGAAATCTGTGATTTTCATGCGTCTTAATGCTATTTTGCCTGCTTTCTGTTTAACTAGTTACTACTTGTGTCACAGCTAATGGACACACAAGGATCTTTGGCGTGACTGCTATTTGTGCCCTTAGATGCAGATTTTCTCTTTTCTGTATGTGCGATTTATTTTCAAGACAAAACCATGTGGCTATATGACATAGTTATTTCACTATAAGCTTATCCTGTTCGGAGGCTAAAGCATTTGGACCACTTTAATTATACAATTCTTGTGTATACTGTAGATGTCAGATGATTATTTTATTTACATGCCTAGCTCATGTTCACTGTATATACAGTAAAAAGCAGTTAAATCGGCAGTGAAAATCAAACTTATGCAACATAAATTGAATCTTAGGCAGTTGTGAATATGTGTTTGAGCGTCCGTAGAGTTGCTGCCACAAAGCCGCTTGGGGTAAGCTTCAAAGTCCCCCATCTACTGCTCATTTGACTGTAAGATGGGCCGATGGCTGCTTCTGTCTGCCAACACACAGTGCTGGAGTTCACTCAGACACCAGGGTTCATCTGTGCTCTATCACACTTGTGCTGTTTGGCTCACAAAGAATCTAGTTTCCCGTCTGCTGTATTTTGCTGTATGTCAGGTAGAGCTTTTTGCTGTTCAACATGGTGATGTGTCCGTGTCATTTATGAGTGCCCTAACAAAGGTTAAAGGTACGCTCCACGATTGTATTATGGCCCCCCTAGATCCTTGATGACATTCTTGATCCTTGATGGGGGGGTGTGGGGTGGTTCAACCACAAGTATATTTCCAGAAACAAATCGAGAAGTGTTTCTTTAAAAGCACCATGTCAGAACATGTTTGTTAGCTTGATGTAATGGATGAACGGATATCTCTCAAGTGTATTGTGTTACTTTGCATGTAATCAGGCTGGGAAATGATCACTCGCCACTAGCTACAGACTTTGGCTAGTGAGTTTGTGTACTGAGCTAGCATATTTCACAGTTGGCAGTCTAATCTTCAGGGGTTCTATTCTACACAAATGGATTTGGCTGGTAAAATAATGAGGGTAATCTGTTGATCCATTTGAATCCATTTGTTACTGTGGCAGTTTCCTGTCCTGCATTTGATACATGTGGGCTTTGTTTTCATACAGTATAATGCACTTTAATCCAGTCTTCATCCACCTATCTCAAGTTGATTGGGTGAAAGAATATATAGATATATATAGATGTGCAAACATGTATACACACAATGCAGGGTTGTAGTCTCTTTAAAGTAGTATTCTTACGTGATGTCACATCCAACACAATGCTTTTCTTTCTTAAAAATAAATATATAAATGGGTACAGCTATTTATTTTTTATTTTAAAACCAAAAAAAAAGTCAAAAGGGTCAGCAAGGTCTCAGGAGTTTTGTGTTAAAATGGTCACCCGTATATGGCAGCACCAAATTTCTGTTTGCGGTCCGAGATTAATTCTATGCAACTCTTATTTGTTTGTGTTTTTTTTCCATGTTTATGAGCTTTGACTGAAACTTGATTGATGGGAGGGGCCAGTTGGGTTCATTTTGGCAAGCATTTAAACTTATTTTGAGGTGCAAGGTCTCAGAATGTTTATAGATACCTTTTTTTTGAGGTGCTGTGGGGGGAGGAAAGGGTATTTCTGGTTAAGGGACCCTCTTAGACCTTTGTGTGGAACCCAAACTGCCCCCCCCCCCCAATTCTGTTCTATATTTGTCATCAGATTGCCCTCACAGTGACGGAGTCAGACTGTGGCTTCAGTATGAAGCTGGGGTCATGTGCATGTCAAGAGCTACCCTTTTCATTCTGTGGCTCACACACAGTGGTGTGTGGAATGAGGAAGATACTATCAATCATTAAAAAATTCCAGATGCTTCAAGGGGAAGCTGCTAAAGATGTGACAACACTGTACTGTTGATGCTGTATAAATGGAAAGAATGACTTATTTTAAATTTTGTAAATAACAAATGTAAAAAAGAGTAAAATTGACACATTAATGGATTCTGTCCAGTATAGAGAGAAATTAATCTGTATATTGTTGAATAAATATTGTACCGTAAGTAATATAGTGTTTTTTCTATTATTTATATAAGTGTGTGTGTGTGTGTGTGTGTGTGTGTGTATCCATCATCATTGTAAAAAACAGATTCAATGATTGACAATAAGGTACTTAAGAAAACCTAAACTCCAATAGGCAAACATTAGCCACAATTTGATTAATATGAAGAAATTAAATTAAAAAAAAATGCCTTTGAGAAAGTGCTGACATCTAGTGGCGACGACGTGGAACTCCACTCTTACACAACAATCTGTCTTTAACTGGTTTGCCATATCAAAGACCGTGCTAGTTGGTGAGAAAGAATGAACCACCTTCAGTAACACATGCCTGCTTATATAGTGGCGCATAACACCTCCTGCCTCTCTACAGTTACAGTTACAGCATTTAGCAGACGCTTTTACCCAAAGCGACTTACAATTACATTGTTCTATTACATGGAGCAGGTAGGGGTTAGGCATCTTGCTCAAGGATGCTTACAGGTAGGCCACCTCCGGGGCTCGAACCCACGACCTTACGGCTGGGAGTCCAACACCCAGACCACTAGACCACTCTACTCCTCCCCGAGCTCCAAGAACAGCCGGGGAGGAGAACAGCTGTAACAACAGTAAAGCAAACAAAACACCCACTCCTGATAGGAGTTTCCATGGCCTTGGTTGCTCATGTGTTCTAAAGTAAATAAAATATAAGCACACAGGCCTTGGGTAAGACAGTCAATTGTGGTATTTTTGCCACCACAGTTACATATACAGTACCAGTCAAAAGTTTGGACATGCTTTCCCATTCAAGTGAAAGACTGGTACTACTGTATGTGTGTATGTATGAATGTGTATATATATATATATGTGTGTGTGTGTGTGTGTATGTATATATATATATATATATATATATATCTCAATTAATAGATATTCACCTTAGAACTGATGGCTGTAGGGACTAGGATATTCATACAGTATAGTATCAGTTTATTCTGAGTTATTACAATAGGTATAATACAAATACTGAGAATAGATTATTGAAACATTCTGTTTGACCTGGTTTGTATGGTTTCCTTATTACATAACAAACCATTATATTGTGTAATGAACTGAATATTAGGGTACAATGTTAACAACATGATAGACTCAAACCACTGGACAAGCAAGCAGCTAGAAGTGTTTATTGATCATTTGGCCTTTGGTTTTTAGTTCCCATGTACCCATTCTATAACTAAAACCAAGATAACTATACATTTTCTTTTAAATTAAAAAGTTCCCCCATGACTGTAATTCACTACAGTGCAATGAGAAGTTCTTAAACCTCGGCACATACTATTAAAAAATGTCTCAATAATGAATCAATATGTATGTAGAATGTACTGCAGTTGCTAGTTCAAAGTTCAAGTGACATTGGACTGAACATGCCCTATATCCTATGGCATAAGTGAGGCTGTAAACCTATGCGAGAGGGCAAAAGATTATTTCCTTATCTGGATAATGTGACTAATACTTTAATACTATGGACTGATATTTGGGAGAAACGTTGATACAGTTGAGGATTACTACAACATTGTCATTTGGCCATGGTCACATAGTGACTTCAGCAGTCATATCAAATAGGTTGTGTGGTGTTCTTTACAGTAAATACTTTACATTCAGTAAAATTAAAGAACAGATGTGTTTGTGACCAACGCTTTTCACAAGAGGCATTTCAATCACTCATGAATTACGAACATATAGGGATGATGAATACTGTCTTTTGGGCATGAATTGTCTTCTTAATGTCTTCTTCAATCCATTATGGTGCAATATAGACACAGCACTTTTTCCTTATAACATTCATCGCCATTTTCTTTCACAAGCAAGATTCAAGTATCATTGAAACCAAGCCTTTAGAGGCCCAGGACCTCGCCATCCCACCAGGTCATTCTGTGCTTTCTCTCTTTCTCTGACCAGAGGTCTTTGTCTGGTACCTGGAGATGGCGGGGACAGGTTTTGCTTGATATATCCACCATGGCTCCACCCCTCCAAAGCTCACACCCCCGTGGCATTCGCCCAGGAAGGGAAGGAGTCCAGCTGGAACATGGCTTTACCCCAGCTGTTGATGGCCAGTGTGATGCACAAGATACCAATGATGTTCATGACTATTCCGGTCTTGGCCTGTTGGAGAGGGAAGGTGTTCAATGACCTCATAAGTTTGTGATGGCAAGTGTACATGTAAATAACACTTGTAATAACACAATAATAATGTACATGTAAATAACACTTGTAATAACACAATAATAATGTACATGTAAATAACACTTGTGTAATAATGGTCAAGTGATATATACGTAACCCGGCTATACTCTGAATGTGCCCAGACTCACCATGTCAGCAACCTTGAGGTAGCCGTAGGAGAAGACTATGGCATTTGGTGGTGTCGCAACAGGTAACATGAAGGCAAAGGAGGCACTCAGAGTACAAGGCACCATGACGTACAGGGGATTCATTCCAATCGACTGGGACTGTAATGAACACATCCACACTTTAACAGCCTAGACTGGGGTAAGTGTAATGACAAAACTCCTCCAACACGCCATCTAGTAATTTCTTTTGCAACATAACCACTTACTCATAACTCTGAAGACTGAAATGGGTGCAACAGTATGCAGACTGAACACCACTCATTAGGTAGCTGTAATTAAGATGTAATTCTTGCATGCTTTGGGCTGACTCATCCAAAAAAGGAAAAGACCAGCATTTATAATTGAGGGTTAGCAAATAATGACTTCACAATGTGCTGCAAAACAGGCTACAGTGTGGTTTGCTTAAAATTTACACATCTCACAAAACAGAAGCTGACACTTCAAAACACATCTTCGTCTTTTTTTAAATTTGGAATACCTTAATTGACAAAATTTTTAACATTATCACTCTTAGATTTTCATAAAAATGGTTGAAAATGAAACATGGTATGTCCAAACCCATGTCTGCCACTGTCACATACGCGAGAATACTCTTCACCGATTGAGTTAGACACAGTTATTTGCCCTCTTGGCTTTGCCCTTGCAAGATACTTTTATGAATAACCTTTATCACGTTTTTCTTCTCCCTGCCTTTGGTGCTGTCTAGTGTCTGACTGCTGGGCACAGTAATGGCATTCTTCAGTAACAGTGGTGTGGGCACCATACCAGTACCAGAGAATGGGCTGAATTGGTGCGTTTGGCACTTGTCACTAATGGGACAAGGGGCCTGGGTGAGGGGTCCCAACACATTCACTCTAAATGCCTAACTACAGAGGCAACCAAATAGGGGAATGTAGGCCGGCTTCCACGTTCTCTTCTTCTGTCTAAACAAGACACGTAGAACCGTTGCAATGAAACAGAACTGTCTCACGCAGCCTATAAGAGCTTTTCTACTTGTGTAATTGTATGTTGTGTGTGAGTTGAAATAGTTAGAATTACCATTGAAGCGAGGACAGGTAGGAAGAGAGTAGCAGTGGCCACATTGCTGGTACACTCTGTAAAGGTGGCAATCAACAGACAGAGAATGATGGCGATTGCCCAGGGAGGGATAGTGTGAAGCGGAGTCATTTGATCTCCCATCCATTTTGAGAGTCCTGATTCCTGCAAGCATGTGGAAAACCAGATAACTACTTCACTTTTTGGACAGATGTATATTTGGTCCCTGTCTAAACATCTACAGTACATCCGATACAGAATTCAAACAATATACAGTGACGTACCTCACTGCCCTTTGCAAGGGCAAAACCTCCCCCCAGAAGAAGCACTATGTTCCAGGGTAGCTTCTTCTGGGCCACTTTCCACGTAAGCAGGCGTGGGGTAGGACCAGTAATTTCACGAGGGTCTAAATAGCAAATATTCAATCAATCTTAGATAATTGTATTGTAAATAATAATAACAACTCCTACAAATTAAATGTACACTGCTCAATATGTGTCCGCAGTACCCCTTGTGGGTGAAGCCAGCGTTACAAAAACATTATTTTAGTTTGAACCCCGGAGAAGCCTACAGAGCTCCTAGGCTCGAACCATTCTTTACCCCTCCCTCTACAACTGCCCACAGAGCTGGGGCAGAAATATGGGGGTCTTGGGGTGTTCCTTTAAAACGTTGAGAAAATAAAGCTTATTACTAAAATATTCCTGTTTAATGTTTCTTGCTGGACTTGAGACAAACTAGCTCATAATGGTTTTTATTTTTATATATTCATCAGATTTTTTAATAAGCCTCATTAAGGTTCCATCTGAAATAACGTACTCTGTTTCTTCATCATTTTACTGCAACTCACTTTTCCTGACTCACCTGCGTCAAAGCCGCTAGACCTCCAAAAACAGCAGCGAGGGGCTTTAGAGGGCAACACAAACAGCAGGACCGCAATGAACACCGCGACTGTTGCATCAGTTACATATCTGTGGTACGATGACAAAGAAATTAACAAAGCAAATAAAGAAGGGATTTGTTCAGTGGTTTGTCCGTGTCAGGGACTATCCTATGAATAGAAAAGATTTGTAATATTAAGTAACAAATAAAATAAAAAATAAAATAAAATAAATTGACTACAAACTCTGCTTTCGAATTGAAGATATCTGTCGCCCAGCCTGCGACAAAGCCTGGGTCCCTGGTGAACCACAACACCACCAGTAGAACGAAAAGACTAAGCACGCTCAGCTCCCCGAAGCACATGTGACCCAATTGGCGGTACTGCTCACGGATCACGTTATAGGCAGCGATATCCTTCTCGGTCTTCACTGCCCCACAACCCCAGGTCTTCTTAAAGCTAGAAGGAGAGAGTTCCTATGTCATCTTTGAACTGAAACACCCTCTAGGCGTAGTGAAATCAAATGGTTTCAATGCTGATTCAAGCCTCTATCTGTCTGATATTGTCATTATTAACAAACTCACTTGAATCCCATGTAGACAAACTGTAGCCAGAGCCAGGCCAAGGTGAGCATCAGTATCATATTAGGGAAAGCAAAGCCAAACCAAGAGGCAAAATTAATGACGTCTCCATTTTGAGGAAATAGCCTACGGGAAAGACAAAAAGATTTCAGTACAAACATCATACAAAATATCTAAAAGTATACCATGTAAGATTTGCAGCTCAGTCAATAAACCATTTAATATTTGTCCATATGGGTGTAAAGATTGTGTTAATGTGTTCCTTTCAATGCACTCCCTACTTTCTGTTAGTGGTTGTGTTGGATTGCAAAAGTTGTTTCAGATCTCTTGTGCATTGTTATGTGCCAGTCTTGCTTTCCCCTATACAGTATATCTGAAGTGTCAGTGCTGAAGATACATACTGGTTCATTTGCCCCTTGAGGACCAGGTTGGGGCCTGTCCCCGTAAGTGTTGCAGTGCCTCCAATGCTGGCAGCATAACAAACACACAGAGTCATGCCTTTACACATCGCCTTCTTTTCTGCTGCCTCCTTGTGCCTGACAGCCTCTGCTGTTGCGTCTAAGAAAGTCACCACCACTAGAAGATCCAATAGAGGGGAGGAAGAGAGCTGTTAGCCATGGTAGAACAAGCAGAAAACAAGGTATGTGCCGTTAAGCAAAGTGATGCAGCTTTTAAATCCAGCCAATCCCTACAACAGCCCATAGAGTGCAGAGAGAATGCCTTCTCCCTTAAAGGTACACTCCTCGATTTGCGTCCAGAATTACCCTTGTGGTTGAAGCCGGCGTTTAGAAAACTGTTTTGGTTTTTGTTTTAAACTCCGAGACTGTATGCCCCTCTCGCACCTATAAGTTAAGTGACTGGTACTCCTCTCTACTGCTCCCCATAGAGCACCTAAGCTCACGTTTCTCTCTACCCTCTACCCTCTCCATGTGCATAGTTGAATGTCAAAGAGAAACCCCCCCATCAACACACCTTGTCCCTCAGCCGGTTTCCCAGTCTGCGGGGGTTTGCTGACTGCCTCTGTTGGCTGGGCCTGCTCTGAACTCAGGATCTGAGGCATCTCTGCTTCGCTGCTGCGGCTGCTCAACTGCTCTAGCACGGCTTGGACAATGGGTACCATCATGGCTGTGGTCGCTGTGTTACTGATCCACATGGACAAGAAGGCTGTCACACCCATGAAGCCCAGCATCAGCCTGATGGGAACAGAAACATAGTGGCCGTGGATTAGTAGATGTCTAAGGTGTGTGTGTGTGTGTGTTTGAGAGAGAGAGAGGGAGAGAGGGGGGGGGAGAGGGAGAGAGGGGGAGGGAGAGAGAGAGAGACAGAGAAAGAAAGAAAGAGAGAGAAGATCGGAAGT
>JAOEHI010000014.1:2355397-2418873 GCA_025447815.1 Percopsis transmontana
CACACACACACACACACACACACACACACACACACACACACACACACACACACACACACACACACACACACACCAGTTTTCCCCCATCTAATTTGTACATCTTTCTCACAGAATGTGCAGTCATCTGGGTGCAAACGACCGCAGGTCAGAATTTCCTGTCAGCGACGAGCGCAGGACCGTGCTGGCAGCTGGACATGAATGAATGACTCTTTCTAATTGTGCTGCTGTAGGAAAGATTCCAGGAGGCGGTGCAGAAACACAGCGTCACGCGTGTCTGGGAGAGCCCCCTTTGGCTTCTTTCTAAGCTGCGCTAAGCATCCCTCCTTTCACGAGCTATTGTTAAATAAAAAGTTAACAGCCAACAGTATGAGACAAACACATAAAAATAACTAAAGCGGCATAAATTTGTATTTTTATGATGACAAAGCAAAACAAAATCATGTACAATATGACAGGATGTTAGCATGATGGAATGTAGCAAGAGAGCTATTAGCTCTACCCACCTCTCCCCCGAAGGATGCTTTTGGAGGGTTTTAAAATATTCAAATTGTATTTTTCCCCATCTAGTTTTTTACATTTACATTTACAGCATTTAGCAGATTATCCAAAGCGACTTACAATCAGTACATTTGTCAACAGTTGAATTGGTTAACCACCAGTTTGTGCAAGCAAACAACATTCTCCTAGAATAAGGACAGCATTATGTCATCATGGTTGCTTCACTTATCCATTTTTCAGTATCATCATATCATATTTCAATCCCTAAAAAAGTCATAAATTGCAAGCAGCCTCAATACTGGCAAGTGCTTAATATTCTAAGAGCTGATCTAACAGAGTAGAAAGGAGGATAGACAGGGGATAAAGGATTGTTATAGAAGATTTCTGTTAGTGGGAGTGCTATGAGGTAGAGAAATAAGTGGTTGAGGTACCAAGGTGGGTTTTAAGTCTCTTGTGGAAGATCGGTAGTGATTCTGCTGTCCTGACTGTTGCGGGAGTCTCATTCCATCCTTGCAGCACCTAGGACAGAGACGAGTCGAGACTGGGCTGAGCGACTCTTACGCCCTCTTAGTGACTGAGGTGCCAGCCTGCCAACCGAGGTGGCAGATGGAAGTGCTCTGGTTGGGGCCTGGAATCCTACCATAGCTTGGAGGTAGAGAGGGGAAGTTCCTTTTTCTGCCTTGTAGGCCAACACCAGTGTCTTAAATCAGAATGCGGGCTGAGATGGGGAGCCAGTGAAGGTCTTGGAAGAGTGGGGTTACATGGGAGAACTTTGATTGGTTGAACACCAGACGTGCTGCTGCTTTTTGGATTCGTTGTAAGGGTCTGGAAGCTACCAGTAGTCTGGTGAGTAGAGTGTTTCAGTAGTCTAGACATGAGATTATTACAGCTATTACAGGAGCTGTGCCGCTTCATTTTTAAGGAACGGCCTTATCCTTCTGATGTTGTAGAGGGAGAATCTGCAGGCTCGGGTCATTGCATCAAGTTTAGTTGCGCAGGACAGTTGGTTGTCCAGGACAACTCGAAACACTTTGCAGTTGGACAGGAGGACACGGTGGTGTTGTCAAGGGTAATGGACAGGTCCACTTGAGGACAGTCCTTTGCCGGAAGGTAGACTAGCTCTATCTTTTCAAGGTTGATCTTGAAGTGATGTGAAGACATCCAAGCACTGATGTCAGCAAGATATTCAGAGATTCTGGTTGAGATCTGCGTGTCAGATGGAGGGAAGGAGAGGTAGAGTTGGGTGTTGTCGGCATAGCAGTGGTAGGATAATCCGTGTGAAGAGATTACGGAGCTTAAGTATTTATTGTACAGTGAGAAGAGTAGGGGTCCCAACCCCAATCCTTGCGGAACCCCAGTTTTGAGTGGGCAGAGTTTATACAGGTGTCTATTCCAGAGGACTCGATAGGACTCTTTCCCCTAGTTTTATTATCTTTAAACAAAGTGGGTGGGGAGCATGAACATATCTTTGAGGGTCACGCTGTATAGAAGAGGGTAACAAGATTTATTTTTCCTGCTTTGGAGTTGGAACACATGGTAGATCTGTGTGAGTGGTCACCATCGAGTGGTTTGATGAAAGATCTCGGTATGGAACCAGCACAACAACACAGACAGACCAAATAAAATGAATTACCTCTTTCAACACTATAAGCAACCTCCTGCAATCCTAAAATATCAGAAAGCATTTCAGTGGCTCTTCAGGCCAATTCAGCCTCAAAACAGCCTTAAACACAGAGCTCCCCATGGGCCTTTGAATATGAACAATAAAAGCTCTATTCATTCCACACTGCCTGGCTGAATAGCCCGTGAATGCAGACAGTTATGTATCCTAACCCTATTGTGCTCATGGTAATTGATTTGCATCTCTCAAGTGCCAATTCTAACCTTGAGCAGTAAAATTAGACCACATGAAAGCCAAACTGGTGCACAGCAAGTGTGAAGCTGTCTTCTGCGTCTTTTACATTAGAACCCCGGATTCACTGACAGAGAGGGCAACAGTAACAAAGGCAGACAGGGAGAAGGTGGGGTTGAGCACTTTAGGGCAAAACAGAGATACACTAGGCCTTCTTTATCAATATAATAAATAACACCACCTAGGTACAACCATCTGATTTCTGCTCATCTTCTCACTTATTTTGATCCTTTATACCAAAATATTTCACTCTGTTGCTTAAGAAAAGGCCCTGAATGGGCATCTATCGGAAAAAATGACAGTGCCTATCCAGGCATCTCTTCCAGGGATCTCATTTTCAGCGTGCCTGTGGCTACTGGCTACCGCTATAGGATCACTGCTGTCTGCCTGTCTGTTTGTCTCCTGGGCAGGGAGGAGCCCACGACATACACAGCACCCTGACCTGGCAACAGAAACTGCAGTCTATCTTCACATAGTGCTTAGCACTGGGTAGCCATGGTTTATTGATAAAGGCCCTCTAGCACAGTGGTTCTCAAACTTTTTTTTTAACCACGACCACCCAAAAAGATGTTCATAGTCGGGAACCCACAAACTACTTAAAAATACAGCAAACAAATATATGAAGAACCATGAACACCATAAAAAATGTATTTACTGTATAACACTAGGGAGAGGGGAGCTCATTGAAAACCACTGCTCTAACAACACTTAATGTGCAATAGAAGGTCCGAGCTATATCTAACTAGCTAGAGGTATTATATGAAGCTGCAGGCATCACTGGTAATATCTCATGTTTGTTTGGAGTCAAGGTGAACCCAGCGCCCTTTCTCAGCCCGTCCTCCTCCTCTTTTCCCCAAATCCAAAATGAGCTGCAGTAAAAGATGCAGACCGAACTTGATGGTTACCTAATGTTTGTTGAACGCAACCAAGCTGTCTGCTGCTGGCTGGGAGTTGGCGGCCAGGCGTAAAAAGAAAGCCTCTCAATTTGGGTCTTTAAATATCTGAGGGCGGCCCATGTTCATTTGAAAAGCTAATATTTACTGCACCCAGCTGCAGCACACGAGCCAAAGGGCCCTGTCTGCACAAGCGCGTGCATATAAATGCACATGGAGTGGGTTTAAGGAATTCTAACCCCTGAGAGGGCAGTTGGGACGGATAGGGTGAGAAAGAGGGTATTCACTTCTCGGCAGCCTCATCCAGTCGCCCTAACGAAGAACATCTGATCAAAAGCTCCAAATGAAATTCACCGTACATAAATCACAGGGCTGCATGTGGCAAGACCTAATTGAATAAGGACCATGTGTCTGCCAATACAAAAATGGCTGGAGGGCTTTTAAAATCGCTACCTCTTCGCTGGAGACCTGAGGAGAAGCAGTGGGGCAGCGAGTCAACAGCCAGGGCAGTCAGGGAAAAATTCCACCACAAATTATATACATTAGATTTATATAGTAGAGTAAGCAAAGGTAGTGTTAAAAATATACACCGCAAATTTAACTTGTGAAAAACTGTGAACCAAAATGTGGCTTTAAGAATTTAATTTCTTTAAATGATAAAATACAGGTTTGTACAGATTGTACTGACTAGCAAAGCTAAAGGCTGCAGTGTTTTCAAAAACCTTGTCTGGCTGAAACATAGTTCGTGAAAAGCTCAAATGAAATCCAATTTATCACAGGCATAAAGAGGAAAATAAGACCATGACTATACCCATTTTGTGTTACCCTTGTCAGTTTCTTTACTGAGGACAAGGTAACAGCGATTAAATGCCTCTATCCTGTTCTGGTGAAGCATTCTGTCTAATGAGGCCTTAAAAGCTTTCTGTACCCTTCTCTCTAGCTCCTCACGAATGCCTATACTGTCAGAGACTGCTCAGATTGTCTGCCCAGCGGGGGAGCGCTCTTGGGAAGAGCGTAACAGTACTCGAAAAAGCATTTCAGTTAGCTGGGTTAGCTAGGGCCTGCTGGCTTTCCTCCACCTTGCCCCGCATGATTGTTTCTCTGAAAAGTAATCACATGACTGATGACGGTTGTGTCCGTTTTTACCCACTCAAGTGAAGTTTCACTCCCTCAAGTATCTATTCAGTTGTCAGCTCTCCTACTGACTGAATTGCTGCGCAAAACTCCTATTACAAACCGCCATTCCGCTGCTCTACAGAATTAGAGCAACATATTAGCCAGCTATTGTCAGAGACAATTCTCTCGGCGAAGTTGTGTAATATCAATGGCTCAGTCTAATAACCACAAGGCTTCCATCACCACACTTTTCTCCCCTCAGCAATCTGCGCGTTGACAAAGTGCTTTGTTCCCGCAGATGACATTGCTTGACGACACACAATAGACGACGGAAATCTAAGTCAGGCTGGTGACAAAGTCTGACTTGGGCTTCCCAAAGACTTGCATCGGGGGGAAATGGAATGAAAGGTGATACATGCCTCATCATAGTGATACAAAAGGCAGTACAATAGAAAATAAAATTTAAAAAAACTTTTACAATCATCAATCACATTGGAGCTGTGTTATTATATACTGCGTAGGTCCTCATATTACAAACCTAGTGACAAATACTTCCTGGGAAAGGCTAGTGTCTCAGTGTTCTCAGTGTATTACAGTGTTGAAGCATTAGTTTAGTTATATTGTAGTCCTTTATTGGCCCAGCAATGTATTTACTGTATGTATTAAATAAAAGTGATTCCGAGAGTACTTCAAGACTGATATGAATATGGGTCAGTTAAGGTGGGTTGGTCTTAGTCGGGTGGTCCATCTAGAGACTAGTCTAATCTGAATTAACCCCATTTCCGGCTTTGTCCCTTAAGCTCTTAAGCACCTAAATGCCCTGAAATCTTCAAGAGGAAGCCACAAGTCAACAATATTCAGGGGACCCTACTGTACATGCGAGGAGATGTCCCCCTTTGATATTCTTTTTGGTGTCTCGCTGTGCGGCTATTGTGCGCTTTCTGTTGCAGGATTAGGGCTGAGCTCACTTCCATTTCTGTGTAGCCTGTTCACACATCCCCGAAGTGCATCTACTTGTTGTCAAGTAGAGATAACGGAATTCTGTATAATAGAATTGTGCTCCTGTTATTTTAGCCCAAAGGGATTTTTTTGTACTAGAAACGCACAAATAATCTCTTTAGCAGGCAATTTCTGCAAGGTCTATGCCAATTTAATTAAGATTAATGCAGCATACACAGTAAAGATTCATACAAATTAAATGTACACGATTGACTTGCGCTGTGGATTCATCCCCCCTGACTATCACGTACAATGAGAGATATAGGGAGGAGACTATTTGGATCTATGAGACATTGTCACTGGCCTCGTATGGTTCATAGCATTACAATAAGCCATGTCCTTAAGTGGAGACTTTTGGATTGACACAATTGGTAAGAGAGAGCTGTGCTGTGAAACACTAGCCTAATATATCGAACAGAATTTATAAAACGGTCATTGAACTATTTTCAAAGCAGTACGTTTAAAATGATCAATTTCACCGATTCTCTCAAGCCATCCCAATACCATTTCTTAGAAATCCCTTTTCCATCATCATCCTCAGATAGTATATAAAAATATGGAAATGTGTGGTCATCTCCTTTCCTCTCCTATATATCCATCAAAGCCAACGCTAATCGCCACCGCCCTCAGGCGCTGGGATCCTCTCCTTTTCTTCAGGCCCTTGATGTACAGCATAAGAGCTGATAAGAATCCTGCAGGTTCTCCTCATGCATTACCATTCAATGTGGCTGTGGCACAGGCAGGTGGACACGCACCTCTCCCTGCTAATGGAGGCCGGAGCCTTTCCGTTGGCCTTCTCCTCGCTGTCAATACTCCCTCAGCCAGATAGTACAGTAACCTCTCATTGTCAGCCTAACATCCATTCGATCCCCGTGCAAGCGAGTGAAATTGGTCTGTTAGCGACTAAATTGTCAAGTAGTTGTAGTACAACTGCCATATTTGATTTTGCTTTCTTCCTGTCTGCAGGTCACAAATATACAGTTAGGGGTGGGGGACATATAAACGGTATCACGATGAGTGTTGGGGGTAAGGCCCTACAAAATACCTGCTCGTGGTCATAATCAGATTCATTTTCTCAGTAGTGTAGCAATGTAATGGATTACCGTCTAATTTTCAGTAATTACATTACTGGTCTGGTAAAAATTCCACTATTTTCCACTGCACCATAATTAACACAGATTTGATGTACTTTTCAGTAGTGTAGATACTGTTGGACACATGGATGCACGGTATATATTATAATATTTCTGTTGTTAATCCTCCCTTTCTCTATAAACATGCCATGTTGAACCTAAGTCCTCTATAGTATAGAAGGTGATAATAGGAAATGTTTCTACTGTGCAGTTAGTGTTGAACTTTAATAACTAATTCATAGCTGTTAATTAATCAGAACTAATAAATCTAATAAGATCCATCTGAGCTGCCCTATCTGATCATGTCAGTTCATCGGCAGAAGGTGACACGATGTATGATGGATAGCTACTTTAACTATAACAAGGATAACAAATAACAATTCTGGAGCACAACTGGTTGGCAGGAGAGGGAACTAGAATTTTTCTGTAGTTAAAACCTCTGTTATCTTTAAAACCGGAGAAAAGCCTGTCTACAGTCTTACACATGCAGTAGCAGCTGTCCTTTCCAATCATTGGTAATTAGTGAAAACTAGCAGCCAGAAGGAACAAAATGAATAATAAATAATATCAAATTGCACACCAGGTAGGAATACTAAGGAATAATAACATATATTCATCCTTTAACGAGCAAAACACAATTTCTCAAAACACTATCTTGTGAGAACTGACTAACATACAATGAGTTGCCATGCCGATATAAGATAACATCCGCAAATTTAGAAAATAAGAACAATTGTGGCAACCACTTCCTTTAACTACCGTGCCAATGTGCCAACCAAGCACGCAACCGGAAAAAAAAAGAACACAATACATAATGGGAAGATTCCAGGAACGTTTGTCCTGCACTGCCCGTCAAAAGTGTGCACGTTAAAAGTGTGCACGTCAAAAGTGTGCCCCAGGCTCCTCGCGAGCACCGAGTCAGCACTCTGCAACGCCCGGCAGTGGCGAGGCACACACACACACACACACACACAAACATACCACAGGCTGCACCCACGCGCTTACAGTACAGACGCACACTTGCATGTAAGTGTGCTTTCTGCAACACACATATATGCTGTCTATATATATATATATATATATATATATAGTATGTGCCTCTCTATTATTTAAATTTTATGTTGACACACGTATGTAATTGTGGGCCTACTGCAAACACACACACATACAGTATGCTCCTCTGTATTTGTCTCTCTTTTGTCTTTCCCACACGTACACCAGAGAAACGGTATGAGAATTTCATTTCACGATTATAGTGACCAAAATGATCACGGCATTGTTCAAATGTGCTGAAAATGTTCAAAACGTACTGATACACACACAGAGATAATTTCACCAAGTTTTACATACCACAAATAAAATGAGCAGCACTATGCATTTTTTCTCTGCATAAACATTAAAATATTAATATTTGCATGTTTACATATTTGCGAAAAACATATCAAATGTACATTAACATTAAAGATGGAACTATGTTGCCATGAGTGATAACTGCACTTTGTGCACATTGCAGAAACCAAAAAGACATTTCTTCACATTCAGTGCTCAAGTAATGAGTAATAAGTAATCTAGTCTTTTACAAAGTTCGCAGTACTGGTCATGCTTGGCCAACAGTGCTCCTAAGGGCAATTTCACTGGTTCATGCATCACTGTTGGGAGGATTTTCTGTTGTTCAGCCCAACTCTGTCATTTATCTTGCTATCTTGCTATCTTGCTATCTTGCTTTAAGAAGCGATTTTTATCCATGAAACGTAAAGCCTGTTGCACACTGCACGCAAATCGTTTTTTGCACGTGTTTTCGGCGCTTTCGGAGGCCGAGGAAAATAGACTCCAGGCGGAACAAAGAGCGCCAGCTCCGCGAGGAGCGTCCACCTTGCAAACGCACTTAACACGGGAGCAGATCTGTCGCTTCAGCTCCGCTGTCACTGTCTTCCGTCATTGGCACAAAACATACACACGTTGCATGCTGCGCCTGCGTCTGGGAGACTGTTGCTAACTTTGGTTGATGCTGGACAGTATTTACTGTGAGTTTTTCAAAGCACAATAATCAAACACGGTTTTAATGATAATTCAATTTGAAACAGTAATACTAACCGTCTGGAATTTTACCGTAGTTTATCGTGAAACCCGTAACCGTTTCATCCCTAATGTACACACACACACACAAACACAGATACACACACATACATACAGTACTGCTACAGTACAGACTCCTTCGCTCGAACTCTTCCTTTGTCTTTCATTCACACACGCGCGCACACACGCACACGCACGCGCTACCACAGGCTATGGGTTATACTGACAGGTTGGGACCAACTCATGCTGCGGCGCTGCCCGGTGTATCTCTGCCGTTAGCCGCTCCTCCGTGGCCGTGCGCTCTGACCACTGTGCTTTACATTGAGGTGGACAGCTAGTTCCTTAGCGCTCATCCCTTAATCTGCCAAGAGACTGGCATTATGGCTGAGCCCTGCCCACCATAGGCGGGGGTCACATAGGGGGTTAACCCTGGATCAATACCACGCGTACGTGCTGCGCCGCTCCGCCTAGAGCAAGCCCCTCAGGTTGTCTGTCTGGCCCGCCTCTCCCTCTTTCACTAAGCCAGTCGCTCTCTCTCTCTCCACCTCCTCTCTCTGTTCTCTTCAGCTCCCTATTGAGGCGCTGAGAACTTCACAAACACACACACACACACACACACACACACACACAACACAGGCTCCTCTCCTCACTCCCTGCCTTCCTGTCAGCGCAGTGCCTGACAGGAAGTTAAAACGTGCTAGTGGCAGGAAGTGAGACAGGATCCCATCTAAGGAACAGGGCCGCTAACGGGCCTGGTCACCGAGGAGCATCCAGATTGGAGGAAATAAATGCGCTGCCAGTCACACCAAGGAATCACCAAGGAATCCCTCTGCCTTCATCCAAATGGAGATATTGGTTAAACATAATATATATATAGCCACAGATGGCAATCAATGATGTCCAAGCAGGCCCAACAGACCTGTTCTCTCTATTCTATTTCTATTCCCTCAGGCAAATTTTACTTATAGCCCCCCCTAGTGGAGTGTCCTGTTAACTTTGTGTACAGATTTCCGTGAAACTCAAACATTGCGATCAGAAGATGTAGCTCCTTTAGTCCATATAAAATTTCGTCAGCCTGTAGCATCTGAAATGGTTGGCTTTAACAAGCAAAGGTGACATAACTCCAGTTTTGTCCTTGAAAACCAGCATTTTGAATAGTTCAACAGGCGTCAACATCTAGGCTGGGCGGGGCTTGACAGATAAGAGCTTCCAGTACACTCATTACATTACAGTGCTCCTCCCAAAACCTTAGATCATCCTGTGTCACGTGACTGACAAGTGGCTGAAGTGGCATTATCCATGTCAGGCTTTAATCCTGCAGCTCAACTAGCTCCTAAATCTTGACATAGCCTCTGAATCGAGCCAGGAGGGGCTCCATGAGAAATGGAAAAGGACTTTACTGCGGTAAAGATGGCTACAGAGAAGGAATGCTTAAATGTGTGTTTCTGTATGTGTTTCTGGAAGGGGGGGGGGGGGGGCATTTAAATAGCTGAGCTACTTATAGGGCCATAATCAATATGCAATCGATACGAAAGTAAAAATCCTGAGTTGAACATCGATGTCTCAGGTGTCTCCCCTGAACCACCGAGTGGAGGAGAGAGCATGAAAAGTCTGTTGTGTATGCAGCACGGAAAGAAATACATGAGAGAGAGACAGAGAGAAGGGGGAGGACAAGAAGGAGGGAGAGATTATTTATGGTAATTTACTACTGTGGGAAGACTTCGGGGGGAAAAGTTTGCTGTTGGTGAACTTCCTATGGGGATATAGGCATTGTTTGAGGCAAATCAGTTTGAGTCCACTCTGTTATCAATTGAGTGATCACAACGAGACGGACGCTCTGTATTTGTTAGAAGGTAAGGGGTAGGCTAAATAAAGATGCCGTCCTCTAATTTAGCAACTGTTCCCAGTCTCCCCCATGCTGGAGAAATCTGCTAGCATTTATAGGCAGGCTTCTTTCATCTTTCCTGGCAGACAACGCGTTGTTGCTTGTTCCCCTCTTGTTCCCCTCTTTAACATATACCCGGGTTAAGTGGAAGAGCTATTAGCAGTGAGTGTTGACCAGAAAGCATAGTTAGTCATTGTTTACAACAGCTACATTGACTACAACGCAAAGCACCTAGTGGAGGCCTACGAGATCCTGTGATAAACGTAAAATGGCAGCCAATATCAGCACCTCACATACAAAATCTTTGGTTAGCAGTGTCCTTGTCACACATGCAAACAAGTGACCAGCAGTGCCCATTACAGAGTGACAGGAACTAACTAAATTATCTAAGATAATAAAATTATCTAAGATTTTTAGATTTTAAAACTAAATATAAAATCAATAAATATGGTGTTAACTGGGAGTGGTAGGCTCAGATTATGAAAAGACTGTTTTCTATGCAGCCCTTCATAGTCTGCTCCTTTATGAAAATAATATTCTAGTCATTATTTTTCCTCTTTGCTTCAAAATATGGTAACACACGACACCTCTTGTTTTTTTTAAGAAGACCATAGTTCAAGTTCAACAGTTGAGGGAACCACAAATGAGACACATATTCCGACCACGCTCTATGTCCTGCATTTCTAGATGCTGCATTGAGGGGGGGTCACAAAAGGTCATGGTCTAGACATCAATAAAGAGCAAAAATATGCACATCTTATTAAAGATAAAACCATACTAGAAATTGTTAAAAGACTAGAACTGAATAGAATAGAATAGAATACAATCCTGACCCACAGTTTGAGAACCACTGGTCTACACAACTAATACACTATCGAGTATGGAGAGGAAGCGCCTCCTATAGACACAGCTCCCCATCCATCAAGGAAGAACAAACAACTCGTGATGAATTAGAAGTCTTGGGATTGTAACACATTTGATGCATTAGTTGCCTCTCCACATGCGTATACCGCTGTCTCATCAACATCAAAACGTGCTCTTGAAGCTCGTCATTCCACACCACTGTCATTTATTTCACCGCAACTTCAAGAAGCCGGAAAACCGTGGCGGCTGGACTCACTGCTGACGCCACCTAAAACAAAACCAGCTTAGCAAACAGCCATGAACTGCAGCCTCCCACTAGGATACAGAACACACGAATGCACACATACACACACACGCACATTTATCTGAGGTTGAAAAGGTTAATTCATCCTTAACCCCAACTCTGCTAAGAATACACTGTCACACACTATCTCATATAAGGTGGCTCCCATTCATCTTCCTGTACACAGCATATACGTAGTTAGACACTATTTACACCCTTGAGTCACATGCCCCATTCTGCAATGGCTTGCTGCGCTGGAGGAGAAGTGACATTGCAAAGTGTACAGAGCGAGCGGGCATGTGAGAGAGAGAGAGAGAGAGAGAGAGAGAACCCACGCAATCTAGGTTTCATATGGCACGCGTACAGAAAGCATGCAGAGATGGGGGGGCAGGGGGTGGAGAGGCACTAAATGCTGCAGTGGAGAGAGAGAGAGCCTATGAGAGCCCCTGGAGTGAGGAGGTGAATCGAAATCATTGTGCGAGACACGCCTTGTGGAAATCGCCATTCATCCAAATTAAAATCTCTTCAGCAGAGAGAGAGAGAGAGTTTGCAGCGCAGCTGGAGAAAGCTGTACCGCAACAAAAGAAGTTGTTCCAATTCACCACTGCACTGGCAGAAAAGAGGCTAGTGTCTTCTGCACCATCACTCACCTGACTCTAAAACGAGCCAGTCTGATTTGGCCCCAGGAGTGACATCATTATTGATTGTAACCAATCGTCTCTGACCTATTCAGCCACTCCCACTCAGATAGCCAATCAAGTTAGCACATGTTAAAACTAAAAAAGGGTTTAACACCAACTAAAACGGAATGACACGGGGCTTAACGTCAACATTACCTGGTGAGGTGAACATGCACACCTTTCACCTAGGATTTTCACAACACCATAGTGTGTAGTTTACTTGAATTTGAACATATCAATCAGAAAATCAGAAAAACCGTGTGAAGTGCAGTGCAGTTCATTTAAGATTATTATGCTGCATCATTGTAAAACCATTATTTGGGTAAAATATTATAAAAGACACACACATCTAATCAACTAGGACCCTAGCACCTTGTCGGTAGCTAACTTAAAGATGCACTCCTTGATTTGTGTCTGTAATTAACCTTGTGTTACAACATAAACAAAAAGGGCCTCTTCTCCGCTGACACTCCTCTCTACTCCCCCCATCACCATCTTTTTTTCAACGGTGAGCATAACTCTCTAAATACACAGACCCAGAGGCAGCATTTACTGCACCTATAGAAAATAGCAGGCATGGAGACAGAAAATATTGAATATTTAACGGAAAGCTCATCCCTTTCTGGATGAACCAGGGGTGAACAAGACAGCAAATCTTTACAAGCGGTGCTTTAATGTTCTGCTCACGGCCCTAGGTGTGCATCCTTCTGCATTCTGCAGTGTTTAGACAGTACGAGCGTACTCTGCTCCGCACAACCCAGTGTTTGGCATGATTAAATCAAGAGGCTCCGGGGCTTCTCTCTCCAAGGACTGCAATTCAGCGATGCTGTGCAGCCTATGCAGACTTGTATTTCTTTCTCTCTTTATCTCTCTCTCTCTCTCCCTCGCTTTCTCTTTCTTTCTGACTGACTGGGTAGTGAGTGACATGCTTTAGGTCATTTAATAGGGAGGGGGATGGAGCCATTCAGATGTCTGCCACCTGCCTGGGCCACACTATAAAACTCTGGGTACAGCCAATCACTGACAGGGTCAAGTAGAGTTGTTTGAAACAACTTCACAGAATAGCCCAGTTAGCAGTTAGCACATTCTATGCTACCGCATAGTATTTGCAATATAAGACTTATTCTATAAAACACAGCAAGTGCAGCCAAAGTGAAGGTTTAAATTGGCTCTGTGGATAGGCTAGAACAGAATAGACATGTTTGTTGAAAGCGCCAACACTGATAAATATTGAAACAACTCATAGCAAGAAAAACAGACTACAAATAGTGTTGTCTCGGCTGCATGTTGTTTTTACTTAAGATTGCCATGTGTTTCCTAATGTGTTAACATAATTCCTAACTCTTCACGCTCAGCGTAGGCTAGGCTATTCCTCAAATAGGTTATTTCGCAGCACCTAGCTTCCACTCCGGAGACCTGATGATCTATTAGGAGAATTCTCTTTTAGTTCGCTCTCTGCCCAGCGGCAGGACATCCAGAATGCTTATATAGTACAGCTAAATACTGCAGAGACCCTCTGAGGGAGGGAGTGGCGGCCACGAAAGACAGTAACAAGACGCAGGCTAAATAAGAAAACACACACGGCTGGCATTTCTATAAGCCAGCTGCGCTCATAATCAGATATCCTGGATTTGTGGCCGGAGCGCTCGGAGACATGAGGCACCGTCCCCTCGCAGCCACATGCACCCCCCAACGCCTGACAGCCTCACAGGCCAGTGTGTGAAATACTTCCCTCTATCAGCAGTGTGCATTAAGAGCCATGCAGGCAAAATAAGACCCCAGCGTACTGAGACAGATGAGGAAACAGACTCTGACAATGAAAATTTGTCACGCAATTGCAGACTTCATGTACACACGCAACAAGAAACACACCCACACACACTGACATTATCACACACACAAACACTACTCCATTCGGAAGTCCACTCCAGGAGAATGACACAGCAAAGACCATGCGCTGACTGTACTTGGCTGTGTTGGAGGACTCCGCTATGCGGACCGTACTGTAGTTGGTTTGTTCTGTAGGGGGTTTTCCCTGCCTTTCCATTCCATACATATGGAGAATGGAAATGGTGGATCTGAGTGGGTTTATGAAAGAGACAGGTTGCGCACTGGGCTGAATCCGTGACATATATTGACTTGACCGATTCTTGACAGATTTCTCCCATTTATATTAAACATTAAATGAGTGCTGCATTGTTTTCAGCCAGGAAATGACGTTGAAAATCAAGACATTTCTTATTGAGGCCCCTCACCGGGGTTTTGTATTCACTGATATATCAAATCAGCACTCTAACCACTGTGCCACACATATTGTGAACCACTGAGACACAACCGGACTAGAGAGCACAGTGTATTAGTGGGCAGTCTACGCTCTCCGGGGAACGGGTGGAAATTACAGGGTCGCTAAACTTACTGGCGTCCACAGCGATCCTAAACTGTAATCACAGGATCGAGAAAACGATATGAGGCAATATGAAGCGATATTTCGACGATAACTTGGAATGAGAAACACAGGGTGCGGGGTACGGGGAAATGATGGCCCATAGAAGGCAGAACTTTCCTTTTGTGGAGCCACTGATGGTGCCCTTCACCCTGCTATGAAGCCTCTCACTTTCTCACTCACCTCCTATAACTAAGCAAAACACTGCGATTCGGTTCCCATAGCAACATAGAGAATCTCTCACCTGGAGCAGCTGAAATTTGTACATGGCTACCTGAATGTATACAAACACGCTCACAGATAATAACTATGATTTTCTCTCTCACACACACACACACACACACACACACACACACACACACACACACACACACACACACACACACAACCAATTCTGAGAGAGTTGTGTATAAACAGTCCCATGAATATTAATCATCTCATTGTGGCTGCCCTTGTAACATAATACACATCATAACAGATTGAGGCTCGAGACACGAGTGCGAGCTTCTCTTGACCTGAGAGAAGGTTTGGGGCAGGCAGGGCTCCTTAAACTAGGCTCTGCGCCAACGCCACCAACCATTAGGACAACTGACTCCCTACGGACATACTGAGGTTTCCTCCGTCGTGCCAGCCACAAGGCCTCTTCATAAATCTCACATCCACGCCTTGGTCTCCTACCACGTGACCTGCTTGTGCAGGATTGGCCGCAGGGCAAGCGATACGGGCGTCGGCTCGCCCCGTGCCGTCCTCCGATAGGCTCGCTTCTCCATATCGAGTTCACCTGTTAAAGAGAGAACTGAATCCACGGGGGGAGTGGGTTGTATGGTGTTGATACAGGATTCAGGGGGCTGTCTGATATTTCCACCTGCTGGGTCCCTCCAAGGAGACACACCTCCTGACAGCCACTGGGAACACCATACTGGGGGGGCTGTAAACCCCACATCCGGCAGTTAGCCTTCAGCTTTTCTTTTCCTGGTTGAGTCCTGAAACTGCACATGAATATTTGCACACATGCATGCTACAGCCCCGCCTCCCCCTCATACAATGGACAAAGAGATATATATAGACAGAGAATAGAGCAAGAGCAGGATAAAGCAATAAAGAGAGACATAAAAAAGAGAGACATATCTAATCTTATACTTATTTTAAAAAGAACTTGGGTACCAACTGCACCACCCATAATAAGGATTTAATATTCATTAAGCATTCACATGCAGCACATTTAAAGTACTAGCAATATATCAAACCATAATTATCGAAGCAGTAACGATATAAATGACGATATGAAAATAGTACCATTCAACACTATCTTTTGGGCCACAAGTCACATCAGCATACAGTCTTGAGAGCCGAGCAAACAAAAACATTGATCCAACAAAGTACAATTTAATCTTGACCATCATTGAATACTAATCTATTCCAATTAAGTAAGCTCAAATCTTTTGTTTCCGAACCACTTCCATATTACGGAGGAAGCACCATTTTTGGAGATTCATTCTTCCTCCTCATCTAGGGTTGGAACCCCGCCTTCCACCATGCTTGTCCTCTTTTTATGTGTTAGATGGTGAGATACCACAACACATATCACACGATGAAAAATTCTTATCATGGGGAGGAATTGTACCAGTATGTCATGGACGACACGATATGGCACAGCCCTACTGTAGCCCATCACGCACAGATGACTTTAGCAGCTCAATATCAAAACAAAAATGACCTCATTGGTTCATATCAGATCAATTATAATGAATATAAGTAACAGTGAGGTCACTTGCTAAAAACACATACTAGAATGTCGATTGGAGCGGCACGTACATATGTACTATTGAATGAATGGCACTCCTCCACTGTCAATACACCTGGGCTCATTGCTGCTCCAATTCTGTCAGGTGAAACCGTTTCACTCACTCATCCATAAGGAAGTAGAGAATATTCCTGTTTTTAGTTTTTTTCCCGCAAATATTTTAGATATTGGCATTACTAGCAAACGTGAATACACACAGAATGATTCCTCTGAAAAGTGACCGCGACCGCCACACCCAGTTATTCTCATTCCTAACACATTTATCTCATACATCTATTGGGTGCTATCCTACAACAACACATTAGTCACACAACAGGTTGGTGTAAAATTATAGTTTACTAAAGATATTCAATAGTCTCCGAGTTTTAGCATGACACGCCAAAAAAGCTGTTCGGTGAGAGCTGATTTTCACGCAAAGAGCTTAAAAAGCAGTTGCAGCATCTTACTGGTTTGCTTGTTTTTAGAACAACAGAATTGGGGCGATTTTCATTGTTCAAGGAAGCACAAAAGTAAATTAAAATATTTTATTTGCTGTCATATTCATTCATTGCTCATAAGTACTGTAGCTATCTAAAACACAAGGGCAAAGTCAAAAACGCGTCTGCCGCTTGTGTGAATAGGCTACCTTGCTGAGTCCATCGCCAGGGGCTGACTACTGTCAAGTTAAACCGACAACAGCAAAGCCCTCTAGGGCAACATTTTTGAGAGACACGTCAGGCATATAGCCTTCTCCCCTCAGTTGACAATATGCATTCCCTTTCTGTACCCCCTGAAGCTGACCAACCCTGCCAACAGACAGGTGAACCGAGACTGGAGGAGTCAGAATGAAGTTACAGCAGATTGTGCCTGATAGAAGGGGAAGTGCTATGCCGCTATCACTCGGGACAAACCCAGAGCCTGATTTGGAGAGCTCCACTAGATCTAATATGAGCTGGGGAGTATTAATGGATTCAGAGTGGATCAACTGATGGCTATCGCATTTCGCTGTTATGACAAAACCTACACACATCTGCATATGCTCTGTGGTGCATATGCAGATGTTTACACCCATATCTTGGTTCCTGTTCTATGTTTAATAATGTCAAGAATTTTACAAAACATTTCACTTAATTAATTCACACTCTGATATGTCTGATTAAACTGTAAATAGAATTATCTCGTCAACTGTTTATTGTAGTAGTAAAATTTATTGGCCTATTACAGCATTTTCCACAACAATTAAAGCCAAACTAAATAACGTACAAAGGCAAAACAAATGTGGCATATCATGATATATTGGCCAGTGATTCCATTGCAATTACTGGCCAATATCTCATCAACACAAAATTACTGCTGTGTTTTTTTCAAGCTTGCTGTGAGAATTCACATTAGCCTTATGACCATAGCTACTCCACCTTTCTACTGAGCAATCAATTAAGCTCATTTACCGACCACAAACATGTATTTATTACAAATCAAATTGTGCTTCCTCATGCACAATTATAGCACCTCTTTGCATTGCAATAGCAATTTCTTTTTAAAACCTCACGAAATGACAAACTATTAAAATTTGTTTTTAAAAGTTGTTTTTTAAAAATAGGTAAACAAACATTTATTCATTTGTTAATCATATTAAAAGTACATAAGTATTATTAGCGCCAAGATAAACTGTATTAAATCAAATTCTAAATGATAATGTCAGTTTCAATTTGTGAAACAAATATATTTAAATAAAGGACTATTTTAATCAAATCAATTTTAATTAATGATCAGATATTTATACTGCAATCTTTAGACAGTATATGGCTTTCACAGAAATATGCATTTTATTTGTATCTGCATTTAGTGGCATTGTTTTAGCAAACCAAATAAGTAAATTGCTGAACTTCTGTATAACAATAATAGAACATTTAGTATTTTATTTTATAGTTCAATTAGTTTATTTCAATTAGTTTATAAAATAAAATAAACATTTATATACAAAAATCTAGCTATATAATGAAAGCCACTTTATTATTACATTGGTAAAGTAAATACTAAATCAATAATTATTCTATTATGTAATTAATTTAGAATATGATTGATATGTGATTATTTAGCATTTAGTAATCATGATTGTTCAAAGGCTTTAAAAAATTAAGACAAAATACTAGTTTTATTGTTAGTAAAAAAAATGTATCAATATTAACAACACATTCAAAATGATAATTTCAAAATATAAAATAATAGTGTTTGTAATAAAAACATTAATATCAAAATGAGCTCATCAAAATCACAATATTTTTCCAGTAATTTCTTTAAACTTGAAGATAAAAGGCCAAATCTCTTTTTAGACTAAAACCATTATCAAGTACAGTAGTGACCTACAACCAAACTCAACCACAATTCATAATTAGAGGCAATTCAATTGCTTATTCCGGCATACTTTCAGCCAACTATAAAAGACATTTCTATTAAATGGTGACAAATAATAAACTTAAAGACTATTTAGAGAAATTCTACAGAAATGTAACAAAAAGCCTCAGGACTAAAAGCTGTGACTAAAAGCTGAGCTTACACAGCTTCCTGAATACCAAAACAAAAACTCCACTTTCAGTCCCCATGCTTTTTTTTTCTCTTTACATCAAACCCATCTAAGCATGTCTATATACATGCTATACACGTGATGACGTAAATGTAGGCATAATTTAGTTTAAATTAATGGTGTAATGTAAATTCACATGTTATAATTATACACTTTTCAGAATCATATAATTATGAATATATTTCAGTAGGCCTATCTCTAATGATCATAGGTGAACAAATGTATTGGCATTAAGCAGAATCCTACAGGCCTACATCCAATAGGCTCTACATCATTAACGCTAATGTGATAGGCCCGTAAACGATGACTACTGTTTATAATGACATAACAAAGACCTTTAAAAGACACGTGTAGGTATTTCAATGTATGCTACTGAAAGGTAAACTCCAGACCAATTTCGCTAAGTTGACTAGCCAATCTTTACAGATTTAAAATGAACACCTGTAGATTTCACTGGACCGAACGAAAATTTCGTTATCGATAGGCTACGTAAGTCTATCTTAGAATTGTGCATTAAACATATGTTTAGGAATATTATTTATTGACAATCTCATACTCGTTAGTGCTATAATCTGTCATTGCAACAGGCCGCTAGACCTCCATAGGCCATCATGGCAGCCATTATGAGGCTCTAAAACATTTCCATGGCCTACGTGCACGCTACTGTGGGGAGTGGCACATGCTTAAAACATGTTGCGCCTACCCAATCAGCGTTTACCTTATTACCCATTTGCAGTAGATTAACATCATATACGCCAGATCATACGGTGTTTGAAATATGTATATTTAACGTATCAGAACGACGGCTGTAATGTTGTTACACTGAACAGGAAAGTCTGCCCTGTGCTAGCGAGAGGGGGAGGAATAGGGTGGAGGCGCATGCATAAAGGAAGGGTCACGTGTCCTCCACAAGGGGCTTGAATATTTACCTTTTTGTCACGCAATGTACTCTTTGCTAGACCCATCCACTGTCAGGGAAAGGCTATAGCTATACGTTTAAAAATACAGGCATATTGTTGTGGTCGTGGTTGAGGAATAAGGCTTTCGCCATTACAAACAGGCGTATTATCAAAGGTTTTATTCTCATTCCGAACTGGGCCCCATTGATAAAAGCTTAAATGTCGACGCTAAATGCAACGGCTATAGTCTACTGCTCGTCATATGGAACTACAAACAGTCAAGTGGAATTGCGGAATGTTTCGTTTTCACATAAATTAGGTAACAACGTTCAACTCTCTTCCTCTGTGCCCCCCATCTCTCTCTCTCTCTCTCTCAATCACACACACATACACGCTAAAGAAACCAAAAGCCAATTTGATTAGCATGCATCTCATACATTGCAACGTTAAGATCGTTAGTAAGTATCGCACGTGCATTTGCTGTATAGGAGTACACGCATAGCCTGATGCATGAGGAAAATAATGATCATTTAAAGTAAACTGGATGACTCAATGTATTATAGCCTTGTGTTAACTCAGGGGAAAACCATGACAAGCATGACTATCAAAATTACTAGCCTACTTTATGCGCCCATATTGGATAGACCTGCTTTATGCATTTGGTATGCATTCGTGGTTTGTAGATAGGACAACGAGTGCTTTAATTACACTTCAGAGGCAAAAACAGTCATTGTGTGATAAACATGCATGCTGAAACTTGGCAGAAAGAAAAAACCTCCTCTACACAGCAGCAGCGTGCAGGTCACAACCTGCTACACGACCATAACGGAGGCTAGTAGGCTATGTTAGTAAAACAAAATGTGACACTCGGTGGGCCTACCTTAGTTTTTTGGGAACAGAGTAGTCTACCTCTATCACCTTTCCGTGTAATTCAACTTTACCTGTAGGGACGAAATTGATATACCAACATTAGCTACACAATGAGAGTAACAATACAATTGTCAGGCAGTATCGTTGCCTGCACGGTGACATGATGAGTAGGCTATAGTTACTTCAGAAATGCTTTCAATCACTTCATAAGTAGGCTATGTATTCAACATGCAACAGTAGCCTATCCCCCACACAACTTAAATTCGACAGTGGTTCCCATTGATGGAAAAACTCATTACGAAAATGTGCGCAGTGACAGATTTTGTCAATCATATTTTAGGAAATCGGCGCCAAAAGCTTGATAAGCTCATAGTATGGGGGAATGGGCAGCCATGCTTTCCACTCCCACAACCCCCATGCAACGAGGGTATTTTTTTCTAAGTAGCTAAAGAATGCAAGATCAAAGAAGTGAGGCTTTGGAACAATAATTGTTTGTAGCCTACTCTTATGTACGTCTTTTATGGTGTTGATAAAGCTGCGAGGATTGTTGCACAACAATGTTGCGCCGAAAGCGCGTTTTCGCTTTTCGTTCCTATTATGTAGCCTATGTAGCCTGGCGCAACACGGAATTGGAGTCTCACCTCGTCCCCCAAGCTACCTGTTTATTAGCTCTTTCCTCCGGACCCCCATCACCTACACCCAAGACACCTCGTAAAAACATACCCAGACATCATAGGAACATGGATTTGACATGTTCTTTCCGGTTACTTTGCTCTGTTCTTTTCAATAAAATCAAGATAAAAAATAAGTGAAAAATAATTATGCCTACCCGAACATCAGACCATCCCATACATTCCAGTGGGTGATTGCAAAGGAGCACCCAAGGTATTAGAATCTTCGAAATATAGCCCATATGGTGGTTATTGACGTTACCACATGTCTTGTTTTCTTTAGGTAGCCTATACATGCGCTATAGACCTACGTATCTCCTAAGATGTATAATTTACCCAATTCTGTTGGACCATGATCGAGCGGTAATCTAAACTGACACAGATGTGATCGCGAAACAAATATTGTCCTAAAGCAAAATACTGGCAAAAGTATTTTTATATTTCTGATTTCTGCCCTATTCATTGTTATGATTGGTTCTGTATCGGCGTGTCTTTCTGTCACTGCAGCATCATCCATGTAGTCAAGTCCATAGGCTACTTACCAGAAAGAGTCTCAATAGCCTTTATGGCCCAGTTCTGGTCGGGGAAGTCCACAAAAGCATAGCCGGATTTCAGAAGAACCTGATCGGTCACTGGAAGCTTCTTCTCGCCAAAGAGCTGCTTCAAGTCCTCGACAGTGACCGAAGGACTTAAATTCCCAACATATAGTTTGTTCATGATCTAAATGAAAATATCGATGTGGTATCAAATAGGCTATTGGAGTCGATGTTTGTTTGGGGAAGTAGAAAAAAATAACTAAAATAAAATAAAAAATAAAATAGAAAAATGTGCTGAAAAAACAGCAATCACCCCCCAGATATAGGCTAGGCGACCCCCCAGCACCAACTCTGCCCCTGGTCAAACTCTTTTAACAGGGATAGAAAAAAGTGTCGTTACGACGCTACTCTGGAGCCAACAAGCGCCGCCTCTAAATAAAATCTCCCTTAAAATATCAGAAAAATTGTTTGGAGGTGCATGTGGGCCCGATCAGTCGCGGTTCGGTATAGAAAGTGCATTAGGGTATGAAAGTGGCATGGTGATCGTTGGGTAAATTCAGCAAGGGTTGGGCTAAAGGAGGCAGAGGTTATTTCATCAAATCATAAGGGCCGTGTCTTGGGTCTCTAGGCTACCAAATGAAAAGGCTACTGTCTGAAAAATCAAGTCCCGTGCTGTCGTTGTCACTATGTAGGACCAAATGTGACACTGCCCCTCAGTTTGCTTTTTTCGGACAAGAATGTGGATTTGTCTAGATATATAGTGTAGGCTACATGTTTACCCTATGATCTGAGTCCCGCCCCATTAAATTGTATTACATTATAATGCCTATGATAATTGATTAGGTTGCTGCAGGCTAGGCCTATTTATGACTCGTGCCATATCATCAAAGTTCAAAACAGAATTGAGTTTTGGTGACACTTTCCCTCATTGCTTTTTAAAATGGCCTATAAAGGCTAGGAGCAGTGTGGCACCAGGAAGTGGAATACTTCCAGTCTTTCTATGTTGAATGCACTGAACATGCTGTTGGTTCTCAAGCGGGGAATCCACAGCTTCCTTTCAAAATACGTAACTTGTTAAAAAGCACTGTAGATCCAACAAAACCAGGCAACCTGTAAAGGGAAGAGGAAAGGTTGGTGGGAATACATTGTGCAGCAGGGCAAGGAGAGTCATGCATTGATGTCTCAATGAGTAGGCTACCCTGGGGGAGGAGCCTTTGCAGTCCCGCACTTCAGTTGTTTACATGTGACTTGCTTATGCCTAAGAACATTACTGCCACCCTACTTTTGTGCGAGACTGCCAATGATAGGAAAGACAAACTTCATTCCATGCTTTGTTAACATCAGTGTGAACGGAGAAATGTCCGAGCAGTGCCCGATTTACAAAACAGTCATTTAGGTTGACTAGTTAACATCCTAAACGTTGATGTTCATTCAAAACCGTTTGAAACTAATAAATAGTTATCTAATCAGATCAAGAATGTATGCTATAAGTGTTGTTCCCACATGGTAAAAACATATTAGCAGGGCCACATCACAATTATTCCCATTTTTAAAACCACGATTAATCTGTTGTATTTATTAGGCAATTGGAAAATAAACATTTCCAAGGTAAAATATGGACCCGAAATATAAAAAAGGAACCAGAATTTTCCCGATCTTACCCACAAATTTGTTTCACGTGTGTTAAGGTATACATTTATTGTACAGGAAATTGTCAAGGAAATCTCTGTAAACCTACAACAAAATAAGCGTATAGCTATGTGGGATGCAGAGACTTGCTTATTTTCCAATTATAATAAATCTCAAATAATTATAAAGTCATAGCTGTGCGATGTTTGAGGTGCCCATGTGGTTTGCTTTCCTGGAATCCGTATGAACATGGGGTTTCTTGGGACCCAATGTGGCTCACTTGGTTCTGTCGAAATAGCATACATTTTGATTTTTCTCTGATAGGGTACTGAAAATACGCTGACAGAAAATAGGCTACATTGTTTACGTATCCCTCGTTTTTATACACAATTCAACCAATCACTTATTTTGTAATAATTTGTAACAATATATTTAATGTTAAAATGTCCCCGTGACGAGAAACTGTAGACCAATAGACGGTCACTTGTAGCCTATAATTGAAGCGAGTCAAGGTCGAGCCAGTAGAGGGCAATAGAGATAGTATTTCTGTGTACCTGGTTGAGGTAAGCAGTGTACGTCAGGAGTGAAAGTAGCAGGGAAGAGTAATGTTTGAATAATCTTAGATGAAATAACAACCTATACCAATGTACAAAAGTGATTTCTAATTAGTTCAGTTGAAAATTCTATTTGAAACCAAATGAAGAAATGTTTGAGACGCAGCAAAGCTGAAAAAAGGAAGAGAATAGAGAGCTTTTGTATTTCTTAAACTAAAACACTAACAACAAATTGCTACTATTATTACAAAAAAGGATGAGCATAAAAGTGGAAAAAATATTTTCCTTTAATCGCACAACATGGAGAATAGAAATCCATTCTTAATCAAGCAAAGTTGTATACAAAAAAAAAAAAAAAAAAAAAACGTATGGCATTTGTGATCCATACACTTAAATTAAAAACACAGGAAAACAAATCATATTAACAGACATCGCTTTACAATTCATTTAAGTATACCACTACAAGTTGGTCACGTATACCCACTAAAGGTTAAACAGTCACCTAATAGAGGACAATAGAGGACAAATCACCCGGGTTGTTCCGTCTTGCAAACAACCAAGTGGTTTATACTCAAATATGGAGGTTCAATAACGGCCTGTAAAATAACAAAACAAACCAAGTGATTAGGAAATGGCAGTAACCAGTAAAATTCTGCATTATAACACATTTGTACGGTCTCACGCGTGGACGAGGGACTTACGAGGAGAATAGGAACGAGACCTGGAGCGAGACCTGTAAGCGCCTCCTCTATAGTATGGCGAAGGGGATCTTCTTCTGAAATATGCAAAAGAAGGTAAACACACGGAAAAAAGGTATGTGTTCATGATTACACAGCCAAGATGCAGCGATTCACATGTAGCAGTCACCTGTACGACCTGTTGTTGTAATAGTCCCTGTCGTCATAGCGATCATAGCCCCTGTCGTAGCCACGGTCATAGTCGCGAGAACAGCGCCTAGGAGCGCCACTAGGACCGCCTCCACCACTACAGAAGATAAAGGATTACAAGTTAAAGAAAGCCACAATCTTCTGTAGAATCAATTTAAAAATAAGTTGTTTCCATGTACACAGAATGTATAAAGTAGAAGACCAAGTCACACTAAAACGGGTTGGAAAACAAAAAACAACCACAAACACCCCTCTAAGCAAATGGGGCTAAACCAGTGGTTCTGTGGTCTGCATGCCACCGTCGGCATGAGAGTCTCCATCTAGTGGTATGTGCGAGGCATCTCATTTTATGTTTACAAAATATAAAAACTACATTGTCACGTTTGTATGAGTTGAAATGGGATTTTTGATGGCTTTACAGAGGGTGTGGGCTTTCAGATAGACCGCATGTGCGCTACGCTTAAACAGAGCATGGACACTGTCCTAAAGAGAGATTAATGTTAAGAGATAATTTGAAAGCAGCTCATGGACTGATAATCAGGGCTTAAAGCAAGGAACATTTATGTGCCTGAAATGTGTTTGGGGGTTACGAGAAAGAATGGAGGGAAGGGGGGTTCACGACATTGGCCAAAATAAACTAGGCTAATTGAAAATTAACATTAGCACAACTGATACAAATAAACGATAACAAATGCTAAGTTGGCATTTAAGATGTTTGGATACTTTACTTTATAGGTAAACAATTCAAGAGTTTGCATCGAGAACTATGTCATTGATAAAGCCTGCATCATCAAACTGTAACAACATCAGAACACTGTTCCCTGTTACAGCTGGAGTAAACAACAAACTCTTATTTACATCATAAAAACCTATATAACCTGTAGAAACAGAAATACAAATTTTTGTAGATCTTAGAATTTCCTTAATTGTAGAATCATCCATGAAATGCCATGAAATGTCATCTTTTGCCCTTTCTTCTGGTACAGATACATTAAATCCGGTGTAGGTTTAAAGGAAAGTTTAGAGACGTTTTTTGTATGAGCTATTAGCTCAGCGCCTTGCTGACAGCTACGCACGAGTAGAACTGTACAAAGAAATCAACACTTCCTCATTTCAGCTTATGTTGCCTCCGGCGCGCAAAACTAATTGGAAAAGAAAAGGCAAAGTAAGCTGCTATGTTTTCAGTAACGCACATATGAAAGCCGGCATCATGACACAGACATTGCAGCGCTTTGTTCACAGAAGGAAGGGCACCCCTCTCATTGATCATGCAAGTCTATTGACACACATTTTTATATAGTTGTAGACTATATATACTATTTTATTTAGATATTTTTGACTGATATTTTCTGTAGTAGTATGGTGTTTAAAGTTTGAGAACCACTGGGCACTAAGTGATTAACCTTACATGGACGTTTCCTTTCCGTCTGAAGCCATTCGTCTACCTGACAATGTATCCTACAGACTATGTTTCTGTCCATGTAAGCGAACTAATGGACTTACTATGTGGGCCGACCCATGTAGATTCCTGGGGTTGGGGTGTGAGGTCTTTTGGTGATAGAAAAGTCTACCCTGATTCTACGACCATCCAGCTCCATGCCGTTGGCTCGTTCCTTGGCCTGACCATGAGAAAAATATGGCCATCACATCTGTAACCATAGCTATATAAGCATGTAGATCCAGCCCTGGATATCTCACATGCTTCTAATTAGGTTTACATGGGGGGCTGCATACCTCTTTAGCGTCTTCTCTGGTCTCAAAGTACACAAAGGCGAAGCCCCTTGAGCGCCTGGACTGCTGGTCGTAGACAATGCACACGTCTGCCAGGGGGCCATACTTCGAGAAGACTTCCCTCAGATCCCTCTCTGTGGTGTAGAGGCTCAGGCCAAAAACTCCCAGGCAACAGTTGGGGTCTGGGTTCGCCTGCGAATTCACAAGATATATGAAATAGCTGCATTTGATTATTTAAGATGTGAGATAACGCACGCAAATCCATCTACCATTTAGAATATCGCAATATTCTGAATTTGCTGTGTCATGAACAGTATTTTGAATATTCTAAAATCAAGCCCTTTTCCAAATGGATCATTTTCTGCATGGTAACAGGCATACAAGCAGGGCTCCAGTTGTCATGGAAGCTGCAGTCGAAATGTTGTCATTTGGACTAAGGTCATTACGAATAGTCTGCACATAAACACAATGACTGTTTAAGAAGAACGTTATCAGCTATGAGCAGTACCAAGTTAGAAAGCATGCCAAAGAAAGCAAACAAAGTGCCATTCAATGCACAAAGGACAAGACCAGCAAACCTACCCGATTGCCGATGTGCCTTCGGCGGTTGGACATTGGCGAGCGGCTATGGCTTCGTCGCCGCCGCTCTCCACTGTAGGACCTGCTGCGAGAACGGCGGCGGTTGGACCTTGAGCGGGACCGAGAGTGGCTGTAGTGTCGGCGGGATCCGCGATGAGAATGAGACCTATGAGCAGGATATACATTACAACCCCACTACAACTGCTTTGCATCCATGTTGAAGAGAATTAGTGGCCAAACAGACTTTTACAGCAAAAACACATTGTATTTTAACATAAAACCTTTGTGCTTTGGTAAATGATCCCCCCAATTAACTAAGAGGCCTTCTTAACGGCAAAAAATGCCGTTAAGGGGACCCCTCATTATGCCGTGTTCGCTTGTTTATACTGAACCAAACAGAGGTGGCATATCGCCCCAGTGTCCGAAACCAGAGGCGTGACCAAAGAGCGTGACTTGTAACACCACACGCTCATCAAAAATACGATTACCCCTAGCATACCGATGTTGCTTTCAAAACAACAATTCAAACACGGTGCGAGATAATAGGATGTTGGATATGATTAAATATGATAATATGTTGGAGAAGAAATTGAAAATAAGGAAGCAATTCGAGGCAGAAAGGCGCACGGACCTTAGATGCCACAGATGGAGAAGTTTGGTTCTTAGTAAATTTGTGCTGGTCTCGGAAGTCACACCCCTGTTCCGCCATGCAGGCTGTCCATTTTACACAGACATGACCCCCCATTCCGCCTTCGTACCTTTTACACAGAACGGCGAGGTGAAATGAAGGCGCAATATTCCCGCTTTGAAAACACTGTAAAAAGGGCTCGATTCCTGCTACCTGGTGGAGCTCAACAGATGGTTCAGCATTAACACCAAATTAGTAGGCACTCACCCAGACTTGGATCTAGAGCGAGAGCGGGATTTGGAGCGGGAGTGTCGGGAACCATCTTTGGAGCGGGCTGGGGAGTGGCTGGCTGACTTTCCTGAGCCCTGTGGGCTCACGCTCCTGGATGCAGAGCGCGACTCCTGAATTAACCACACATGCCACCAGACCTCTTGTTAGTCAGTGACACCGGGTAAAGTGTGCCTATAATTTTGACAAGGATTGGGCTATCCTGTGAGAAATGCACAAAAAATTATTTAGAAATCTGGATTTAGGAACAAATGTTTCCTTCCAAGACCATTCTGATCTCACAAGCGCCGCAGTCCAGTTTCGCCTTGCTGGTCAGCCAGGACACACTCAAGCCATTCGCACCTGCTCATGAGTTTAACACCACTTACATATTTTCTATTGACCATATCCAGACTGATTAGCAAAACGAAACTGAATATGGAGCTTGCCAGATCAGGATAGTCTCATGTTAATGTCCTTCTGAGCGGCCATATAGTATGACAGTAACATTGTATTGGCCTAAGTAAATAATGTTGAATGAAATCAGTTGAACATTTCAATTACTTGTATCTGTGTTTACATTTGTGTTCTGTAAAAACATGCACGCATTTAACAAAGACTAGAAATTACTTAGCAGTGACCTTATCCCAGAATACTTCCTTAACTTCATTTAATTCTTCTTTCTTCAAATGTCTTAATTCTTCTTACTTCCCCCATCTCACACATTGCCCATACTTCTTCCCTCCTCATGTTTTAGCATGCATTCACAAATTCAGGGTCACACATCTGAGCTTCATATTATTCAAAATACACTTGACATGAGACTTCTTCCGCATTTCTCTTCTTCCAACATTAACCTTTATGAAAAAGAAAGGATGAAGAATATATGACTACAATCATAATTGCAGTCTCGTTCAATTTTAAAATGTGTTAATGTATCTCATTACATGCATGGGAGCAAGTAAAAAAAAATAAGATTTTCAAATTGTAAATGTATAATAATTTAATATACGTTTTACAAATAATCCTGAAAAGGAACAAACATAACACAAAACCATTCTAATTGATGAGAGTATTCCAGGTTGAATAATGCAATAAACCGAAGTCATAGAACCTCCATTAAAAAGGTTTGAGTGACACGAGATGCTGTGCCCTGTGCCACAGAAACACAATGTCTGAATTATACACGTTAAGAACGTTTCTCTTAATAACGCCCATAAATTATGGGTTGCGCATATTCTACTTCACAACACTTAAACCAGTGTAGCTAAAAAAAAAGTATGTAGTAGCTAGTAAGTTAGTCCTCAAATCGCTGAAACTGGACCATGAAAGATGTAGTGCAAGAATTCATTTTTTTTTCCATGTTTAGTTTTAAACATTCCTTTAGCAAAGCATTTTTATTTTCTATGATGTGGTCTACTTCGATAGCTAGCAGGCCTATCAACGCTATAGTTTGCATGTTCTAGTCGTTTAGCAATACACTGCCTAGCCTCGTTCGTGGCTTGTACCTCCTGAGTACAAGTCACGAACGGGGATTGCCCAGCCATGGAACTGCAGAGCGGGCCATCGGCATACAGTCAACCTTAGTTAGCTCAAATGAGCTAGCTGGTAACATAAGATAGCAAGAATGAACTAGCTAACGTAACAGGCAATACGAATAGACACATATTACAGATTTTATGCACCATTGTTAACGAAATAATATATATCAGATTTAAAAAGGAGTTATGTTGTTGTTTACATTTTAGGTTTGAGACAGCTAGCTAACGATAGCTAACATGGAAGTGTTCCAAGCCCAACTCACAAAACCATTATATCTATCAAAATATGTATCTGTAGTGATGCAAATTGAACCATTTACAGACGTCGTACGTACCCGATCGCCGTAACCTTTCTCGTTATCGCTCATTTTTTTTAATAAACGAGAATAATGTCGATTGTTACCCTTGCTAACCGGATTCGACCTGTAATCAAAGTGCTTTACGGGGATCGGCCCAGCTGAGCACACGCCCCTAAAATGCCCCTCCTCTAGCCATACGTACGGAGCACGCGGGATTCTCATAATAGTGCTGGCCCTCGCTGCACCTCTGTAGTAAAAGTTTGAATGAAGAATAACAGGAAAATTCTCTGATTGACATGTGCCATATCACACAAATTTGAAATAATATAATCTCGATACTTATCATATTTGCTTATAACTGATTAGCTACTACAAACAATTGTTTATCTAATAGCATCTTTAGTTTCACCATGGAATATGATTGCATGTTAGAGCATTAATAATTATTGCTCAGTAGCCGTTTAATATGAAATAGCTACCAAACATGCTACTGCTAGGCTACTTGTTCTTTAAAGCCTCTTGGAAAGGTGTGCGACCATGTGCAGACTGTAGTGAACGGCCAGGTGTGTAGATAATGCAGATTTTATTATTTTTATTATTATTATTTGTTATATGATAACAAGTGTGGTCCGGCATAAGCTGAGTAAATAGAATAATTATTTGGTCTTTCCTGACCTATTTATCTCTCTACCTTTCCTTCAACTTCCTCCGAAGCACTCACTTTTTGTGACAACAGTTAGAACCTGCAGAAAGAGAAGAACATGGCGGTTTTCATCTGCTAACTGGACTGTGAATGACCAGTAAAAGAGGAGACCACTGAAACCGGTTCAAGAACACTTGATGTTCATTAAAGCTGCTGTAAAATCAACAACCCAAAAACCCACCCCTTCCTTACAGAGTACAGTATAACTGCACTCAGTGCGGAGTGTTTTTAATCAACAGAATTAAACATGAAGTGGAGGTATTTGTGCTGAATGTGCGTACTGAGTGTGTAAACGGTGTATTTTTACAACCTTTCCAGCTTTTTGTTCCAACAATAGTACAATTTTGTTCACCTTAATCAAGTGATGGCAGAGAATCACTAAAGGGATCTGTCATTACAATTATGTCTTTTTTTTGTCATGTATGAATAGATTTCAGACACTAAAAAGGATCACCCTGAAGTCCAGTAATCCTTCATGGGCTCTAAATAAATTGGCCTAATATCAGAATGACTGAGTTTACAACCACTTACTTCTAGTCAGTCTCAAAATGGTCCAGCATAATCTGTCACAAAACACAAGGCAAGCATGCAATCCAAATTCTATTATAGTACAGTATAGAGTAGAGGAATATCAGCCATTTGGATGCAGATGGTGTAATAATGAGGCCAGGGAATAAGTGCCAGGATAAAAGAAGGATTCTTCTTTTAAAATAATAAAAAGTGACTAAGTAAATCCTTCCTCAAATTGCCATAATGGATCATTGGTTTATTTGATTGAATAATTGATTTATATGACAATTGTAGAAATAAAATTACATGTTTTGTTTTGATCGCATTGACACTGGGAATGATTGGTGAATTAAAGGTTTATTGCAAATGTCAAATAAGCAGATTTAAGATTGAAAATTACATTCCAGTAAGTGGTACAGTACAAACTACATGTCAGCCTACTCACAAAGCAGTGTTTCTCATATTATCTACTTAGCAACAGTAGTTTGAAATTGTTACTTTCCTCCTCTGACTTAATCCAAGAGCAGAGAATGTATCATTGCATTTGTCTTTGTAATAACTACCTAACTCTATGATTGGAATAATTCACAAACTGGGTTTGGGCATGCATGCTCTGGAACCAATCACATCGTGGCACCTAGTGGAAAGTAAAAAAAAACATTAAATTACTTCAAATCAATAAACCTATCCTTTTTTAAATAAATATGATTGTGAGTTCACCTACCACAGTTATACAGAGTGTTTATTTTGTGGAGATCCATAAAACTAGGTCCATCTCGCTGGCCAATGGGAATATAGGGATCTGGTTTAGGAATTATGGTTGGTCCACCATCTTCAGAGAAGGCATACCTGCACAAATAAATTCAATATGTAGTATAGCAACACTTAAGAAGTAGGTTAGATTTATATTGAGTGTATTGCTGCTCACCTTCCATAATGCATGACGGAGCTGTAGTCATATGCAGTATTAAGATTATTTGTCACCTGTTTTCTGAAATTATGCATACGGTCTGTCAAGACACAGAAGGACACGTGTCAGTTTGTTCATCATTTACTTGCTAGGAAAAATGATATGTAATAAAAAACTACAAGAAAGTTATTTTCTGTAAGCAATAAGACAATGTTGGGGAGACACCTGTCCTAACCTGGAATAATGTTTTTCCACATGATGGTCACATAGTGGTCCCTGTCAGAGCGAGACTGCTCGTGTACAAAGCCAAGAGCATGCATGATCTCATGGGAAGCCACGCCTGACCACATGCATCCAGGAGACTGCAGAGAGAGGACCTGGCTTCCTCCTGTCTGTCCCAGAAAGGACCAACAGCTTATAGCGTATAACAGAAGCAAGGTTCAGACACGTTGGTACCACTGCCAATTCACCACATAGTGCTTAAACATGAAATATGCAAAGGCTTTATGCAGACATACCCAAATCTAGGCTGAATATCAAGGAAGTTGCCTTCATGAGTACGTGGAACAAAGTTAATGCACGTTCCTGAAGCAATGTCTTGCATTCCATTTTCTATTGTGATTCTGTCCATATCATCTATCATGATAAAGTATAAATACGCATCTTACAATTTAACCATTGACTGAATTCCAAACTACATGCAAGCTTTAGAAGATATGAACTGGAAAGTAAGATACAGCTGGATACATACCATATAGTGGTGAAATTATATAGGGCACGTAGACAAATCCATCAACAGATTTAGGCCATAAACAAGTATTGCCTGGGCAGGTTATAGCACTCCGTGTATATGAGCTGGCAATATCCCCCTCTCTGAATGACATTCCTCTAGGTGTTCGCAGCCCTTGTGAGAAATATATTTCAACTGTTTCAAAATACACTGTAGCTAATACCTTGAGTCAACATCATTTGGTAGTCTCCTCAGCTTACTTACTGCCATTTGCTATCAGGATCTTGTCCATTGCGTTAATATCATCAGGATCCATCATTTCATCTAAATGTAAATAAAGCATTGGCAAAACAGGTTGAAAAGTCTACTCAGTGTTCCTCCAATAAAAGGGGAAAAATGTAAGCCCTTTATTGTGCCATTGTGCATTGCCAAATAAATAGAATTAATTAAAATTTATTTGTCTCTTGACTTGCATACATATATTCTGTTTCTATGAAAAATAAACAACTTCTTTAAGAAACCCACCTGAATATTTTCTTTTCAGCCGTACTTTCCCCTCATGCAGTTGAGTTGAGTTCTGTAATCCAGAGGTCGTGATAATATGTTTTGATCAGAAATCTGGCAAGACAAAAAGGGACAGATTGTACAAGAAAGAGTGTCCAAATACTGACCTTTAGAGGTAGAGCATAGGTATGGGTCAGCATTGCCAACAGGACGCCAAAAGTGATTGTGGTAGAATGCATTGTTTTGGTTTGGACTGGTATGCGTGTTTCTGTTCCTGGACTTGTTAACACGACAGCTAGGTAAAGCACGTTGCCACTGAATCTATATATCCACTTCTACTCCTGTGCTGTGTACTGATTGGGTCCATGTTCTGTGGTGAATCATAATTGGGAAACCCTTATCCAATGTGTAATTAAGAAAAGTCCACTGCTAATCCATAACAGGCAGCCCCAATGCTGACCTCCAGCTATGCCCTGTACTTTTCCACATGTAAGATTCAGCACTTTCAGAAATGAGATACACACACCAGGTGCTTTTTCTACTGGATGGGCTACAACTTGACAGTTACTCTAGAGGGTAACTATCCATCCAGCCAAATGGACCCATCAATTTGGCTCTGACTAAACTGGCAACCGGTCATTTTGTATTCACTTTTCATGCCCATTTTGTCATAGGGGTAAATTACACAAAACTCCAATGCTTCTCCAAATCTTATTTTTATATCCATCCAGGGGTCTATTTGATGGCTAAGGGAATGGACCCTGTGTCAGCAAAATGCCATCATCCTGATTATTATGAAATTTAGAAACTTGCAAACTAGTTTTCATTATAAGATTGAATCTGTCCCTAAGGTAAGTTTGTGTGATTAAATCTAAGTCGTATTTGCAGGCACCGCCTTATTTCAAGGTGTGTTTTTTTTGCCTAGAACATCTGATAGACTGCTCTGTGCAGACAGTATCTCCACCATTTCCTTTATTTAATTTTTTCAAATCATTCACTGTTTCCCCATTTTCCCACTTATTTATTCAGTCATATTACAGTCTTGTTATACTGTTTAAGAATACCACAATATCAGTTCTATTTTCTTAGTATATCTTCTAAAGTAGTCATGCAAAGCATATGATTGAATAAGGGCATTTGTATTACTAATGCAAACCACTGGTCATGGATTTGTATTTTATTTTTACTTATTTTTTCCTAAAGCCCTCTCACTATGATATTTTATGCACCAACACCCTCCTCTAGCCGTACCATGTACAGTAAGTAATCAAATGTTCAGATGTACACAAAGACAAACTGCTGCTACTGAGCTTTGAAATCATCTTTATTTAAAACAGTTTTATAATTTGACATTTGTTTATTTAGATTTGATATAGATTATTTTCAGTATTTGCTGATTCAATTCAAAGTCTGGTCATTAATCATCCAGGTTACCTGAGAAAGACAAATAAAAGGTATCAGGCATGATGGGATAGAGGCTGTTGATAGGGTGAATTTGCATATTTTGCATTAGTAACCCCTTCACTTTATGCTGCAACAAATCAGATATTACCACAACAGTATTAAACATCAAATAATTGTATGAATCTGTGTCTGATACCAACCACACTGGTAAAGCCTGTTGACCTTCAGCCTGTCGATATTGCTGAGAATGGATGTCTGGCCCAGTGGAAGGTCTCTGCTGTTTTTAGCAGTAATGGTGGGCTCCCCACCTTGGGAATAGGCATACCTAAAAGGTATATGGCACGTTTAATGTGCTAGACACAGATTTCACACAAAGGTGTGTAAAATGCAACAATGTTGGTTACTATTATTGTATTGTAAAATATAAACAATAACAACTTATTGTTAGCCAGAGTAAATCGAACAGGCATCCTACATTCCGAAGTGCATGATGGAACCATAGTCATAAGGCAAATCCAGATTGTCAGTCTTGAATTTCTCAAAATTCCTTACACGATCTGTTGGAAACAGGAAATATCTGGTAACTGCCAAGCCGAATGCATCTAAGAATATTATTTATCCTTTTGACAAAGATAAATCCCCCACAATCACCCCACTTTCCCTGCCTCTCTCATATTACCCCTCCAAATATTTGACCACATGATGGTGACATAGTTGTCACGGTCTGCCCGGGACTGCTCATGTACAAAGCCCAGGGCGTGCATGAGCTCATGTGAGGTGATCCCATTCTGGACACATTCAGGAGACTGTAGAGACACAGTCTGTCTTCCACCTCGAGAACCAAGGTATGACCAACACCTAGGTTAACACACAGACAATTTCTAGCAGAGAAGCTATTGCTACAAATACAATATATAATGTGTTTTGCAGAAGGCATATATTCCAGTTAGTACAAATGTTCTGGTAGCTTTTTAAATGTGCGCTCTTTTGGCAAGGAACAGGCAGCAATATAATACCAACCCATGTTCCTCAATGTTAACAATCATTTTGGCCATTAAGTGATATCATGTTTTTTGAATAACTTAAAATGTTGGCTCTTACCCTGACTTTGGTTGAATGTCAAGGTAGTCTCTCTGGTGAGTCCTGGAAATAAAACGCACACAGGTACCTTCCTCAATGTTCTCCATTCCTTTCTTGATCACTTTCCTCTCCATTTCCGCTGTTTGTGAAAAGAAAAGGCAACAAATGTGCAGATTGTAGTATGTAGTGCCCGGCATTTATTTGTAGTAAAGGTATGCATTAAACCTAAAACCTAAAAACATTCAATAATACTTACTGTATTCAGGTGACAGCCTATATGCAATATAGACATGTCCATCAACTGACTTAGCCCAAGGACAGCTCCGAGCAAAGCAAGACTTTGAGCGCCTACCAGTTGAAACGGCTATATCTCCGTCTCTGAGACTGGTGGTGGCATCTATGACTCGGGAAGCTGAGGCAGAACGGATGGTACATCAAGTTCTAGAGTATTTAAATATCTAGTCTACACCACAAAATAGGATTTATAATAACAATAATTATTATTAATACAATTAATAAAGTAGCAAAAAAAAAATCTTACCTTGGAACTCATTAGCTTTAATGATTTCATCCATTGCTGTCATGTCTTTAGTTCGAGCATCTTAAAAACAAGAGCTGTATTTAGTCTAAATACTTATACTACATTTTAATTTTTAAACATTACAATATATTAAATTCAAGACATTTATACTAGACCTGTAAAACCCCTCGGGCTCCATTTTGGGTTGTACACAAAGCTCTACAAGAAAACAATAAAATACACAAAAGTTAGCTGTAATTCTACAGAATTCACAGAATACTGGTTCCAATCCCATGCATATTTACCTGAGCATGTATGGCCCAGAGAGAAAAAGCCATGTACAGCAGGATAATCTGCTCCATCGTTGTGAGTCAGGTGTCTCAAGTGCTTCCATTAACTGTACTCACCTGGCTTTATAAGGTGTGCTACCCATGATTATCTCAGTTAAATAACAGGGTTTGTTTGTTTGAGAGAGTTTAATTCCAGAATTTGTTTGATTCTTTCACAAACAACAACACCAACAGTAGGATAATATGATGTTTCACTGTTTGTAATAACAGCTCTTGTTCAATGACCAGCTTTAAAATCAATGGTTTAATGTTCAGCATAGGTGTAGGGCACTTTTTGGCTTTAGACGTCATACAGTGTTTGCAGCTTGCAGAGTGCTGTTTAGTATGTCTTGGCCAAATCATAGTTAATTCACAATGTTATGGTGCTAATTTCAGGAGATAATTAACTCTCACTAAACCGATAGGTTTTTCTAAATACTAATTTAGTTGTGATGCAAAATGATGATCACCCTTACAGGGTCATGAACCATACTCAAGCCTAAGTGGAAACACACCTGCTGAGAATGATGCTGCAACGGCCAGGTAGTTTTAACCAAACCCATACAGTACAACCATTTGAAATCTGCAATAGTGGTCGTCACATGTGCTGAATAAAGTAATTAGGCTAATTTAACCCATTTTATGTTTGATAACACTATACACGCTTTATCATGGGGTTTATTATAACTCACTTAAAAACAAATCAATACCCCCCAAAAATTAATTTTACCTTAATGGCCATCAAATCACTATGATCATAAAAATAACTTTCATTTTTTTGACTTTAATAACTTTATTCTGTTTCTTTATTCATCTACCCACTAGTTTTCATTACAAAGCACACCTTTTTCAATCATTTTATGCTATAATGGACAGTGTTATTTTATTCTTTGCTAAATTTGTATCCATAATTTTACACATATTTTGTTTGTCTTGCTATCAATGTCAAAGGGACATACATCAGAATAACACCTGTTCTGTTCCGGGTCAAATATGCCTCAGTTTATTTCAAAGGCATGATAGTCAAGTTGTCAAGCTGTTCAACTCCCAGCAGGAAGGTCATGGTTCAAGCCCTGTAGTTGACCTACCTGCTCCTTGTAATACTTGTAACTCATTGTAAGTCCGCTAAATGGTCTTATCAAAACCATCATATGTATATGTATCTAGTATTATGTTCTCTATTGCTCTTGGGATGAACAATTCAAATGCTTTATGTCTATGACATGTGAAAGCATATCGTGTGGGACCTGGGACCAGGCTGTGAGGAAGTTTCCTTTTCATCAGATAAGACTTCCTCATGGTCAGAGTTCACATTTACATTACCACAGGCTCAGACACCTCTTCTTCAAATCTCATTGTCAAAGAGGCTTTCTAGCACCTCACTGACTCAATATTTTGTTCATATTTTAAGACAGTACATACAGATGTACAAAGTGAAGTTCAGGTAGGACCCTGTGTGGGACCCGTTTATCCTTTTTTCCCCTCCCTCACAGGAAGAGATGGAGTTCCTGCAAATATGGACTCCACAGTTCCACAGGGAAACCTCATACTTCAGACATAATATTGTTTTTGGTTTAAAAAGGTGTTAAAAAGGTTTTGTGTCTATGTGTGGATGAGAGAAAGAGAGAGAGAAAGGTGTCATGCAAGGTAGTCACATTGTGTCTCATTCGACAGCCAAGAGTTTCCCTAAATAACCATAAGTGTGTAACTTTCATTCCTTTTATATTTTTTATTTTGTACATGTTCATTACCCCTATCAAGAAGATAAGATGAAGGCTCGTGCTGAAAAATTAAACAGCATTTCAGTTATGTTATAGCCTACTCTTAAATGGGTCAATTTGACCCGCAACATAATAGGAGGCTTGGAGGGCGATATTTTTACATGGCTCACTCACTATGATAGGTTTATATACTATAGGCTACGTCACTGAAACGTCAGTGGACGGAACGGCCACAGGGATGAGTAGTGTTTTGGATTGGATAATGCAAATTGTTAGCGTAGCTAATAAAAACAAAGAACTTGTTTGCGATCCGCCACGCCCAAGGAACGCCGCGAATCAGAGTGGGAGTTCAAGAAGTTAGCGATGGGAAACAGTACCGTATTCTTGTGCATCACTCCTTCTGTGACACCTGGCCACGTTCAGGTAAAGTAACTTTGGTCAACGAATAATTGCAAATTAGCTGGTTAACCTGACGTTTTACACTAAATTATAGGAAATCCAACGTCTTCAGAATGCCATCGATGAGAAATATCGCCAGTTGGAGGTGGCCAAGCACGCCAGACAGCGTGCTGAGGAAACAAAGAGGGAATGGTACACACTGAGTTGACCCACTTTTTCTGTTGTCCAATCTTCAGTTACAAATAAGCGTGTCTAATGGCAAGTTGCATTACTTAATGTCTGTTACGAAAAACTTGGTGTGGTCTTACATTACAGCATTAAAGAAACTGAGTGGATAGTTACTTTGCCTTTCGAAACTGTTGGCGTTCCGGATGGGCTGCGCGAACTAGGTAAACTATTGCAGAAGGAAAAACAACTCTCTGAACAGCTGAATCCCCACGTTTCTGCCACCAGGTAGGGGCGCTCGTATATTTGTGCAGTGTCAGGAAAGGTGCCTGGCCATTTACGTGGTGTCAATTATTTTTCACTCAGAGACCAAAAGAAAGGTCTCCAGAGGAGCGCTTCAAATGACCTGGAAGAAATGGAAGAATGTGTTTCAGCAAAGGAGAAAAGCCTGAGTTCCCAGATTATAGAGACGGAACTGGCTTTAGCTGAGGCACGGGCCCGTTGCCTGGCAGGTAGGCTAAGGGGTGAGACCCCGTGTTTGAGATGAACTGCTCATAACAAAAAAAAGAAACTCAGCTCATAACAAATCATAGGTTAATTCAGTAGGCTATGCCTGTGCCCCAGCATTGACAATGAGGTCTACTGGTGTAACAAAATGGGATGAACCCATCATTAACAGCATGATCTACTTGTTTACCCTACTATTGACACCTGTGTGAAAAGAGCCTGACTACACAAACGCATTAAACTGATGTGAAGGGGTCAGTAATTACACCAAACAGGTGCAAGATGTAAGATGCTGTATAGCACAGCCAGCGGTCTAATCAACTGATTTATTTCAAATAATGTCTTACAGTGGATTTATTTGATTTGACCATTTGTTTCCCTTCAGCTAAAGCTTTACTTGAACCACCAATCGGCAAGCAAAAACGGAAGCGGAACATAAAACACAAGTGAACAGTTAATTGTATTTTTTTTTAAATGTGAAACTATATACATTGCATTTATTAAATTTTAATAAAGATGTATCCATCATTTTGTTCTGGAGTTTTTGTTTAGAGTTTAAAGGGACCAGTAAAGACAGACTGGTGTTTTAGACTATTAAATCAAGTGTCAGTGAAGGTAGTGATGTCAGCGAACATAGGCTTTTTTTTTTTTTTTTTTAAATATAAACTTGCCAACCTATCTCCAACAGCTGTCGTTCCAGATATGGTAGGGTTGGGGCAGTAATGAGCTGGGAAGAGTTTGACGCTTTTTTGGTTCCGTAGAAGGGGAAGAAAAAAAAACATACCAGCGGAACGTGTCTCTGCTGTCACATCTTTTTGGGTAAGACCTCTCTATAATCTTTATATTCACCATCTTAATATTTTGGATCCAAACCCAATAGCTGTCGTTATGTATGTCCGCTTCAATTGCTAGAAGGCAGAACCAGCTGCTAATCCAGTTCACAGTACGTTACGAAATTGTTTGTAGGCTACAGAGTTGGCTAGGCTACTCACGTAGGCATTAAAACGCAAGTTAATTATCAATAACTCAGTATATTGATTTTCATCCATAAAAACCTACATTATGATTGAGGCTACGATGCAACGATGACTACCAGCAAAAACTACCGTTCCATATTTGAGATCTGTCTCCAAGACGAGGGTGTAACGGACCTAAGAGAAGTTACCACTATCCAGGAGCAGTCTCAAATTGATTCTACTAAAGACAGTACGTACGGTAGTGTAATGTTTGAACTTAAGACCATGAAATTAATTCTATATATAAAACAGACCCCCTCATTCCGATAAAGGAGGAATAAAGCAGCGTGCAGATGACAGACAAAGGGAGAGCAGTCTTTCTAGAAAGGTGCCAGACAGGATGGTCTGCTCTACCTGTCAGTGCTCCTTTAACAACCGTGAAGAACAGGTAAATTGACTATTGTAACTATATTAATCGACAAAAAATATTCCTAAAAAATGTTTGTTTTTAAAGGTTCTCGTATGGATTTTTATGAACTTTTCATATTCACTTAGACGGAGCATTATAAGCTTGACTGGCATCGGTTTAACTTGAGACAGAAAATTATAGGACTATCGACCATCACGGTGGAGGAATTTGAGAGAAAGACTGGAACTGGTGAGGAATCTACTAGAATCTTAATATGTAACCTAAAAATTGTGAAAATGTTTAGAATTTGTCTAACAACAGACTCCACCCGGTCCCATCGCAGGAGACATGTCAAGTATATCAGGCTCAGATTCTGATTCTGGGGAGGAGGACTCTGATAGTGACTGGACAGGAAAAAGCACTGACATCTCCTGCAGCAATACTGAGACATATGAACTTGATTTAGTCCCTAGCCGGCAATCCAGCAAGGCGGTTTTCCAGAACTCGCAGGGACAGTATCTAGCAGTTTACCGTTGTGCTCTCCAGGGCAAGGTGAGTCTTAACAGGGAGAAGTATGTAGAGAAATGAAAAACGGGGGGCAGGATAGTCTAGTGGTCTAGGTGTTGGACTCCCACCCGGAAGGTTGTGGGTTCAAGCCCCAGAGTTGGCCTACCTGTAAGAATCCTTGAGCAAGATGCCAAACCCCTACCTGCTCCATCTAATTGTTAGTTTGGATAAAAGTGTCTGCCAAATGACCTAATTGTAACAAATCAACCCATAAAATATACATATGAATACACCTTTCAGAATTTGGGCTAATTTGATTTTCCTCTCGTTTGTTATTTAAGTTTGATGGTGACGAAGATTTGGTGGCATCCCTGAAGACCATAAGTGTCAAGACTATATGGGTTATTCTCATGACTGGTGGGGGGCACTTTGCTGGTGCTGTCTTTCAAGGGTTAATGCCACTTTTTATATTTCTAGACCCTATGTTTCATATGAAATTGTTTTGTTTCTAAATAGCCGTGAGCTCGGCAGAGTGCCACCTTGTGTTCATTTGTATGCGTTTATGCGACAGGAACGAGGTTCTTCAGCACAAGACCTTCCATCGATACACAGTGAGAGCAAAGCGAGGCACCGCACAGGGTCTCAGAGATGCTCAAAACCGTAGCCACGCACCAAAGTCAGCTGGTGCAGCCCTGAGGAGACACAATGAGGCCGCATTGGTCAAGGCAAGACATTTTGCTAGACACAACTTTCCCCAAGACTTCCAGCTACCAGCATTTTCCTTTTGCAGTGTAATTATTACCAAATGTTTGTCTGACTGTTTGTTTGGGTTTATTTGCAGGAAATCCAAGATTTTATGGATAGCTGGGCTCAACATTTGAATGAGGCTTCTGTAATATTTCTACGTGCCCCTAGCTACAATAAAACAATTTTTTTTGGTGGTCGGGCAGCCCCATTGGACAGAAAGGATCCCAGAATCCGCACTCTCCCCTTTGCCACACGCAGAGCGACCTTTCGAGAAGTTCAAAGAGTACACAACTTACTCTCCACAATTCATATTTATGGTAAGATTAAAGTTATATGCCTCATATAATAAAACATGGTCGGCTTACTGTTGGGCGGCCTGACCATAATTAATTAAGTTTATTGAAAATATGTATACAGAAAAGGATACAGAACTCTGCACAATCTTAAGTCCTTCTAAGAAGATATGGAAAAAGGTCCCTAAATCTACAGAATCATCAAGCCCCAACCAAGAAAAGGGTGAGTTTTGAATGACATAAATTGACAACCTTTATAATGCCACCACCATATTACGTGCTAGCCTAGTAAAAGCATCCTCATTTTGCAAGCTCCTCTAGGATTTGCTACGCTTTACATATCAGTCAAGAAACTCAACAGTTGCATGCAGTCTCCTTCGATAAGGCTACAGCAATGTACAGATCAGAGGTGGTGAGCCGCAGTTGCTGTTTGAAAAGACAAGCCATTTTCTCTCCTTGTTTCCCCATTTTTCTATCAGTGGAAGCAGATGACGCCAGCTCAGATGACGAGGACGATAAGGAAAGCGAAACTCAGCTGGAGACTGTGGAGTTGACGTTGGGAACCCTTGACCTCCGAGAGTATGAGATAGAACCCACTAGAAGAAAGAGAAGGAAGAGGAGAAAGGAGGGGAACAAAAAGCAGATTGAGGGTACGTTACTGTCACCTGTAGCTTATTTACATGCCACTTGCCTTAGCAGCATGTATTTGTTCTGACGTTTTGACAGAAAGCTTGTTTTAAGGGTGAACCCATCGTTCTAGCAGAACAGTATCCACAGTTCTGCTTCTCATTAAAACGATTATGTCTAAAAGATGGCAGTGGGGAGCTTCCCAATCCAGCCCCCTCCTAACCCCTTCCCTGCCCACACAGAAGGGTTAATGTGGGTTAGAGTAGAGGGAGCTGCCAATGCTCATTGGCATGATGATGTCAGATGTTTAACCACATTCAGTACACATTCTTATAGAGCATGTTCAACACTTCCTCAGACCAAAACACAAGGGCTTTTCACTTTAAAAAATTTGTTTTCGTTATTCTTTAAACAATAGTCTTGGACGGCTTTACATGTGTCTTTTCCTCTGTCCCAGAAGTACACCCAGAGGATGTGGATGAGCCAGTTATGGTACTGGAGACCGGACAGGACACTCTTCAAGAGAAACCAACAAAAAATAGCAGGAAGAGGAACGTGCAAATGAATAAACAAGTGGAAGGTCAATTAGTGTTCTGTCTTCACATTATTCATGTTGCCGTGGATTTACCCAATTAACCTCGGTGTCGTATTCAAAGTCTTGATTACGGTGCTACATTACGGTGCTTCTGTAACTCCCCAGAAGAGGTAGATGAGTCCTGGGAGTATGGTGTGAGGGATGCGCTCTATACGGCCTGTAAGATCGGGGATGTGGACGCCTTGTGCAGCCTCATCCAGATACCGGACAAGACAGCAAGGGAGAGGAGCCCAGAACAGACTGAAAAGACAGCTATTAGTCTCAGTCCTTTAGCTCTCCTCAACAAAGCCATAGACTCTGCAGGCTTCACTCTTCTACATGTTGCCTCAGCGGCTGCACAGAAGACTGTAGTAAAGCTGCTGATGGATGCAGGGTCAAACCCAGCCTGCAGGTATACTGTGTATTAAAATAGTAAAGGCATAATAATATATATAAGCAACAGTAAAAAGACAGAAAAACACAATGCATTTCTACACTTTTCTACAGGGATAATAAAGGCCAGACACCATATATTGTTGCCCCTGACAAGGACACTAGGAATGTCTTTCGCAAATATATGGGTGAGAATCCTGACAAATACGACTACAGCAAAGCACAGGTAAGTAATGTTCGCACTGACTTTTCCCGTGATCCCGTGACGTGCGGTAAGGTTTAAGTCAGGGTAGGCAACGAAAAAAAGGCAAGTCACTACATTAGGTGCAGAGCGGTTCGTAGCACACTGCTCGTCTGCGCAACACATCTCACCTGTTGAGTCTGCATGACTCGCAAAGTAAGTAAATGCGCGACCAGTAAAATTATCCGTATTCAAATTGATGATGAGCTGGCAGGACCATAGAGCCTGATGTAAAGATAATCTGATGGTCAGATGTTTAAGACACATATGTTGATCTGATCTCTGCAATAATGATAGGCCACATAGACGTTACTTTGTTTGGGTTTAACGAGGGAATATGCATGTTGTTTCTAATTGACCTCGAACTTTAGAGCGAGAGTAGTTGAGTGAACATATTTCTTATTTAAATAAACTAAATCGAAATAAAAAGAATGGGAGTAATGACAATGAAATTATAGCTGACAAATAATCACTGCAGAAAAAAAATACTTATTTGGAATACAATAAGATTGATTTCTTTGTGCCTACTCAGACCGCACGTCACTGCCGTAATCCATCCTGTGTTATTTTAAACCTGCGATTTGCTGATTGCTAAAGGGCAAAAGTAGACATCTTGAAAATAAACTCTGCTAAGTATCACCCAAACCTAGGTTGCCTTGAGGCAAACACTTTGATTTAGAATATTTATTGCATAGATGGTGCTAGCGCAGTACAGAATAGAAAAGATGAAATGACACCCTGCTGGTGCCGCAGGGTTCCTTAAGGGTTCCTTAAGGGTTCCTTCAGGGTTCCTTCAGTAGGACACCAAGGCTCACTGGCACTTTCGGATCATATTTGAAAATGTGACAAATTAGAACACAAGTCTAGAAATAGAAAAAACAAATGTAGAAGAAGTACCATGTATTACCATGTGGTCAAGTATTTAATCCACCCTAACATTAACCGAGAAAACACACATTAGAACAGAAGCAGGCTGGAACTGTTGGCAATTACAATTTGAGTACCTGTTGGAATAGTTATATAATTCTATTCAAGGCTGAACAAATTAACACAATTCATAAGCTAGATAGGGAAAACGAATTAATGAAATCTTTTGAGTTGCAAATGCGCATGGATGGAAATAAAACATGGTAATAGTAACATAATGAATACAGTTGTCTGACATTCAAGGTTCCGGGGCCACTAAATGCAGAGGTCGAATTGAAAAAGATGGAAAAAAAGAAGGCTCAAAAGGCTGCCAAGAAACAGAGAGAGAAAGAGCAGAAAGAGGAGAAGAGGAAACAAGAGCTGGAGGCTGAAGAGAAGAGGAGGTTTGCTTCTCTCACTGACCGTGAAAAGGTGTCACTTTTTTTTATTTTCATTTTAAATAGTTATGGTTCTCTTTCAGACAGGTTGAAAATCCCGTAATTGCTTTTTCAATTTTGAATTTCTTCTTGAATATAGAGAGCCCTGGCAGCTGAGAAGAGGCTAGCAGATCAGAAGGCTGCAACGGAAGTCGGCCTCTCCAATGTCAAGTAAGACTTATGTCCAAAGCTGATCAAGTAGTTGGTATTGATCAATATTTCTGATGACGACAGTTTACTTTTCTGTGTGTTCAGGAGGTGCTGGCTGTGTGGAGAGTCTCTTCTAGGAAAGATACCGTTTAACTACTGCGATTATTCATTTTGTAGCCCTCGCTGTGTCCAGGCACATCGCAAAGCCAATGCCCCCTCAGCCAAGAGCTAACAGCCAAGTAGATTAGTGTCTATTGAGCCAGGCTACCTCACTGTTGATCATCAAATTTGTATACTTAAGTGAATAGTCAAGGTTGGTTTGGCTAGAAATGGTTAAATTCACATGTTTATAATGGTGTCTGTCAGCACACCCCAGAGAGCATGATGGCTAAGTAGCGGTTAACCAACGTCATTCAACAACAAATATCCACTGCCTAAATCTAAAGATGTGGTTGAGGTTAAGAGCTTTGCCAGGGTGCTGCTTTCAGGTTTAGCATTAAGTTGTCATCTACTCATCTACTTGTCAAGATAACTTGATTATGGCAGTCAAAGGCAAGACTATTATAGTCAACAAATCAACAAAATATGTGGCACTGTAAATCACTAAATATGCAAATAAAATAATGAAATACAGATAAGAAAATGAGCACAATGCTGTAATTTATTATGTACGGTTGTCATGATATATGGTCAGTTGATTACATTGTGAAGCCAATTCAATAAAACATATCCATATCTGTCAGCTATTTGTGATGAAGGTAAGCCGTCATGTATTTTTCTGTTACGCTGCAATGAACCCCTATTGGAATTAAGCATGCTTGTAACTGAATTCCCGTGTGATATTGTGCCCTGAGCAGTGCCATGTTATCGGACACAGCTGCTGGCTCAGGACATCCCAGCAGTGCTGTTGAGTTGGGGCCGGTCCATGAAAAGAACGCGCATGTGTGCCGGGGCCTGCTCCAGCTCCAGCACTGTGATGTTGTTGGGCTGGGTGGTGCTAAGCAGGGGTCCTGGGACATACAAAGTCTGTTGAGGGCCCCTGGCTGGCCAGTATCTGCCTAGATTCACACCATTTATCCACACCTGGCCCTGATAGGAAAACAAAGCAGGACAATAGATTATTGACAACACCTCTATTTTCACAGAGGTGTCATAGTCACAGGTGTAGCTACTAATAATAATTGTAGGTCTGTTTCTATCAGGTACACCAGTGCACCAGCATTGACAATGTATTGGTTGCATCATTAGATTTCTCTATACTGTTGCACTGGTATAACGAAATGCAACGGTCAGGAGCTACACCTGTGGTTACCCTACTATGCCTCTGTGAGTTTAACTTGCTGTACCTATTCAGTACCGTTTTCACTACAAAGTTTTCATCACATTATCTGCATGTACATGTAACTCATTTCCTTCATAAATTAAGCCTATGCTTATTTGATATATAGAATGTTTGTTGGAAGCTTTGGTTCAGCAAACAAACATCAGTTCTCTATACCTTTGTCCATTCGTTGAGCTTAAGGAAGGAGTCCCATGCCAAACCATTGGGCTGCAGGGTCCCCATGTAGAAAACTGGCCCAACTAAAGACTCTCTCTGAGTGGCGGATTGACGATTGTCTGAATAAGGCCATCTACTGGCTATGGCTCCATCAATGTCCAGAGGGTAGATCTCCCAGTCAGTTAGAACATCTTTACCTAAAATCAGGTTACTCAGGAGGCCCTGCAGAAGGCATTTTACATTTTTACACATAACTATCCCTAAAATATGAATGTGTTTTATAAAGCCTTGTCTTTAATAGCCACACACACAGTTCTATATATAGACAATTGATGTATGCAAAAAAATGTGATTTGATTGATTGCCCTCTATGGAGTTTGTTGATTTATTACTTCAGAGGTTCATCGCCCACTTCCTGTTGGGTGTGTGAGGATGACTGCCGTACCTTATAGTCGTTAATTCTGCTGCCAAAGTTAACTCTGCCCATGTTCTCCACTAGAATGTCCATGGTGTTTCCTTCCTGTCCTGTGACTTTTATCACTAGTATGGTGTCTCTCTCCAGAACACCCTGGAACACCTGCACACACACTCAGTTTCATGTTTTGTTTTTGTACCAGTGTGTCTTTTATGGGTCTTGGTGTGTTGTCAACTGTCAGTTGACCACACAGTTAAGTCTAGACTTTTACACAATTCATGGCAGCTTCCCTTGACGTTTTACATCAGTGGGCTGTTTTCACCCATGTTGGCTGGGTTACTTTGAGGTGGTAGAGCATTCCAGATACAACCTGTTGAGTATGACAAACCTAGGCATTTTTCAGTCCTTGAAACAGTCAAACCAGCCCACCTAATACCTACTAGTAAACATCGTTCGCAAACATTTTTTTATGTGCACATACTGTCTGAACTGTTTCAATATGAAAACTCCTTTAACCTGTGTTCTCTCCTTTGTAGAATAAACTAGAGATCAGAGCTTTCACTTTGATTTACCAAATCATTCTATTTCAAGGAGAGAGCTGGCATAATACACAATGTTTAGTACACTATATTATATTAATATTTCCCTGTGTTATTATGTAACTGGTCATGTGATTGGCTGGACAACAATCATTATGAGCACCTACCCCATTGACGGACACATAGGCACGGTCATGAACCCCATTCAGTGGAGAGATAAGTGGTGTGGGCTTTGAGAGGTCCCTGGGCAGTTTGGTCCTATACAGCATATATCCATAGTACTACAATACAATAGGCACAACAGGTTGCAGACAAAACAGCCTAGAAGTTCTGTTTTTCAAGAGGTGTACTAACCATTCGCTGTTAGCTTTATGACTACCTGCAGAGAGGCTTCATACCTGTTTTATCTCTTCAAATGTGAGAGGATACTGAGATTTGACTGGCCCCTGTGGTGAGAGGGTGCCCAACAGGCTACTGATGTTGCCAACCTATAAAAGATGAATAATATCTGAGATTGCAGGGGTTTTATACAATTTATTTCCAGACATTTATTTTCCACTATATATGCTATTTCATGACATGTGAATGTATACCGTAAAGTTTTACTTTAGGCCTGGCACAATCTTATTTAATGGCTGTGTGTGTATTTATAATCACTGTATGTATCCACTGTATGTATACCCCACTATCAACTAGTGAACCGTGTTGTTTTTATTGCTTTTAATGTAAAGCTTGTTGAGACATCTGTGCTGATAATGCACCTTGAATACAAATTGACTTCACTAATAATACCTTTCTTAGGGTCACAAAGCCATAGCCAAACTTGGGAGTTGCTGGTGGCATGGGACCAGGTGGAACATTTCTAAACTGAAAACAAAACAGTGCCCAATAGACAAATAGTGCAATAACTCTGAAGTGCTTAGTCAATGTAGACTAGATTCATGCCATAACATATGGTTAGCTATGCACGGAGGGTACCTGCTTAATGATCTCTCTGATAGCATACAGTTTCTCTGTGGGATCTCCTGCCTCAGACAGCGGGGCGTTGTAATCATAACTAGTCACCACAGAGCGGAACCTGTTGTCGTGATCAGCCCCTTTGGGTGGATTGCCACAACACAATGCTTACTTAATCAGCTTTCCAATAATGTCTGAACCTGGATGCTGAGATAATATTATTGATACATATTGTATGATGTGACCTTACCATTCCAGTAACCAAAATTAGTCCCCCCTTCAAACATGTACCTGAAAGAGTAGGGTGGAAAGTATTATAATTTCTGAAGCCCCGTTTTTTTCTTCATCGTGCCTCATTGCTTGTTTACTATGTCTTTGGCCTCTCAAGAGCAATTGGTGGTATATACAGACCTAGACATGGTTGTACTAGAGGGATTAATGTTAGAGCGACATACATGTTGACACTGGCCCCCATGGTCAGCATTTCCCCAAGCATACGGCTGACCTTCTTGGTATCAACAGCAGCATGCTGGTCTCCCCAGTGGTCCAGCCAGCCAGTGTAGAACTCTGAGTTCACCTGCGGGAATAGTAACCGGTAATAACCAGTCATATAAAATCTACCTTTTGAGTATTCTATTCATCGGTTTCCACATTTACAGCATGAGAAAAATTTATGAATGAACTTACCAGTGGACCTTGTGGTTCAAACCTCCTTTGCCGTCGGAACGCTTCAGTTATATTGGTGCCTAGATGTAGAAAATGACATCTACAATCAGCATTTTAATCAGCATGTTACCAGCCAAATTTAAAAAGGCAGCTTATAAATATTTATCAATAAATGAATGCTTTAAAGACCCTCTAACCCAGTTAAGCACATAACTGGGCGTTTTATTGCATAAGGGAATGCGCACTCAGATAAAACAGGTCAATGCCATAGAGTATCATATCTACAAACAACACCAACCTGTGCCAAAGTCTATGGTGGCATATAAGCCTTCTAGACTGCCACACGTCATTTCCTTGTCTGTGTTGCCATCAGTGGTGAAGAGGACCGTGTCTTCGCCCAGGAAGAAGCGGAACAAAGTTTGCAGTTGCCGCATATAGTTGTAGTCGCAAGCATAGTAACTTCCATACTCATTTTCAACCTGTAGAGGGTAGGGGTGTTTAATAAAAGCCATAATGATAGGCTACACAGTGTACTTTTTCAAAAGGTGTCTGGGCTGTCTACCTGAACAGTTATAATGTTACCCCCATTGGAATAAAGCCAGCGCTTCACTTTGGGGAGGAGAACAGATAGCCAGTGGCTCACTGCCTGTAGGTAATCTGAAACACAGTACAAGTAGTCAGTGTAGAAAAAACACATTGACCAAGAGAAAGGGGGGGCAGTAGGGAAACAAACCTGCATCAGCAGAGCGTAGTATGATGTTGGGTTTCTGGAGTAGCCAAGCTGGTAAACCACCCTGAGAGGGAGAGAGACGTCATGACAGTTATCAACTGCCACAGAGGAAGTTTGAGAGTGAAAATTTGATCAGAACACAAATCAGTATAGCAGTACTACACAGGAGAGTGTTGCATAAAGAGAGAATACATTAAGGTAAAACCAGAGGACAGAAAACTGATCACCATTTCCCATTCAGCACATATATACGGCCCTGGGCGCAGAATCACCAGAAGACCGGTTTGGTTAGCTATGTCCAGGAAGTGCTCCAAATCTCGGTCCCCTGAAAAGTCATTCACCCCCTCTACTGACTCGTGAAAATTCCAAGGCACATATCTGTATGGACATAGAGTATATTGCATTATTAATGTTTAATAAAGAAATGCTGCAGTGATAGGTAAAGAATTATCAACTAAAGTATATTGACTTACATCTGGACTGCATTTAGCCCAGCCATATACATCTTGACCAGCCGATCCTTCCAGTAGTACCGTGGGATTCTGGAATAGTGAATACTGCCAGATATATATTGGAAAGGCTTTCCATCTTTTAAGAAACAGTTGTTCTTGTAGTCTATAGAGAAGGTTCTGCCCCCAGAGACCTGCTAAAAACAATGATATATTTTTAAAACATATGCATTTGTTGCAAAATTTAAAGCACACCATTACAATGCTGCAGGGTGGATTCTAATTCACGTATGCCAAAACCTCTCATATTAAAAAAGATTAAAATAAAATATTCAGATTAAGGCTAATATAAAATGATTGAATTATCTGATATACATTCGAAAAGGACCACGTGTAGCTAATATGCGGGGTGTGTTATTTCTAAAGTATTCTAAAAACCTAGAATGATACAGTCTGAATGATAACACCAATAACAACTTCAAGACCCTCGGATGTTTTGAACATTACGAGATCAAGCGACATGAAGGCAAGGCAGCATTTTAAAACAACAGGAACTGCGCATTTGATTCCAGAAATTACAAATAAATAATCAAATTCGTATTTCGATTTTTCCTTTATTTTATGTATCTTACCAAGTTTCCGTTTACAGCTAAATAAGCCAAATTCACTGCAACGAAACACAGGATCTTCACAGCCATGTGTACTACGTCCCTGTGAGTCAGGACTAAAACTATATTAAAATGTCATTACGAACTCATGTGTAGGCTATATGTAGTTACTTCGCTGTGCATTCTTTGTAGCGACACAGTATTACCCTGTATAGACAAGGAAAGATCATGCGACGGCCCAACTTTAAAATCACAATCATGTGATTCACAATAAATATCTGCCGGGTCCTAAACACCGTTGATTTCAAACATCAATCAAGCAACGAGATGGATCAAATAGTAACACAATTAATAATTCAGGCTTAGGCTATTACACGAGTAGGTTAATGTTTGAATAAAATGTTTTGATGATATTTTAGACGCTCACCTGAGAATTGTAACTGAGCAACAAAAAGTGTAACTAAGTGATTGTTTTTCAGGGACACTAGGTGGCGCTTGATAACCGTTATTTAGAATAGAAATGCACCATGATGGCCTCACAATATGTGAAATATACCTGTACATAAGACATTGTCATGTATTTATTTGATTTCTAAATAAAAACGGAAAATGTAATCTATTTGAGGTGTATTGAGTACTGTGTCACAAATAATCATTATGTAGTAGGCTACTTTTGCCAATTTACCTACAAATCCCCATAAATACAAGAGACTGTGGCAATGACATCACAATGTCTGAGTCATTTGCTTCAGGGTGGTGTGTTAAGATAACTATTAGAGAAATGATACCATGAGTTATGTCCACTGAAAAAGCCAATGAGTACCCTACAGTGAGTCCAAGCTATTTGGAAATGCTGAGGCTGATGTTGTGGTTTGTATTGACTCCAGATGTGGTAACAGCAGTTTGTAATACTAAACCAAAGCAGGTTACTACTGGTAATGTAGGTTAATATGGGGGCAGGATAGTCTAGTGGTCTAGGTGTTGAAATCCCAGCCGGAAGGGCGCAAGATGCCTAACCCCTACCTGCTCTATGCAATAGAACCATGTAAGTCGCTTTGGATAAAAGTGTCTGCTAAATTACCTAATTGTAATTAATAAAGTCTGCATTAGCCTACTCAGCTGTGTGGGCAAAGCCACACAGCTAACACAAAAGTGTCTGCTAAATGACCTAATTGTAATTAAAAAAGTATGCATTAGCCTACTCAGCTGTGTGGGCAAAGCCACACCATAAATGTAAACCTGTTCATATGGCTACACAATACTCTCTCTTTCTGCTCCTTTCATACACATGCACAGACAGAGACACACACAGATATACAGAATGCTTTTACCCCATTCTCTGTCACACCCCCTTCTGTAGTAACGACTGTCTAAACCGTATAATCTAATTTCCTGCACTGCCTCTCAACTCATCAGTCTCCATTTTTAGAGGGGTGGCCTTGCGATCTCTAATGGCAACTGATCCCAACTGTAGATAGTGTAAATGCCCTGGCTCTTTGGCTCATTAGCCTACAGTCAGACAGATAATTGCCCTGGGAGTCTGGGATGAGGGATGTGTTGGGCTTGTAATTTGGTTATGAGTGCACAAGTGGCGATACCCTTTAATGAAAGCTCAGTAATAACCCGGCTTCGACCGTTGAGCTTGTGGAGAAATTGGTGTTCAAACCACAAAAAAGGAGAAGCTTTTAGAGATGGAAGCCTGGGCAAGCGATCCAGGCTAACATGAACCAGAAGAACTACTTAACTCTCATTAGTTCAGCGGCAGACCCTGTCATTTGTTGACCTTAGTTGAACCACTTCATGTATCGTTCTTTTTCTCCCAACATGCTGCATGATAGTTTTCAGGTTCTGACTAGACCCGCCCACTGTAATTGAAGGGGCCCTGTCTTGATGGTAGAAAATGGAAGCACCCAAGGGAGGGGCGTCGTTTGAATGAAGTCATGTGTCAATGAGTCTGTAATTAAACTGAAAGAGAGCCCCTCTCCTCCAAAAAGCTCTTTGTCCATCTCCGGAGGCAGGTGTACCCAGACCTGAATGTATGCCTTCATTTCATTTGAGAAATGTGATGCTGAAATGCCAAAATCGCACACAACTCCTATTTAATTTTTTGCCGAGATGAGTGCAGGCTCATCATCTGATTATTCTAAATCTGATGCCACAACCACTAAACCACTCTCTGCATATTAGGCTACTGAGGTAACTGTTGAGGTGATTGTACTGTATTTTGAGCTTTAAGTGGTTTGGATATAGAAATTAAAATGTTAGGGATGGGTCTTTGAAACCAAAGTAAATTGCATAGTATTAAATTGACACTTAGAGAGTTAATTTGACACCTCAAATAATATCTAGAGTAGTGTCAAGTTAACGCTCTAAGTGTCAAGTTAACACTATAAAATGTATGTGATCACAGCCGCAAAATTCAGAAAAAATCTGAACCTTAGCACTTGATTATACTCTTGCCAAATACATATAAGAAAATCTTTGTAGATCAGGAAAGTTCCTTATTCCGAAGGTAAGGTCTAAACGTTGAGCTGTCTGTCACACAGTTGAATCATGTGGCATGAGACAGCACAATATAATGTCCTGCACACCTCGCTAAAAGGCCTGAGCTCTGGCTGAGAATACACTCAGCCCCAGGGCACTAAGAGAATGTGACCTTTTTTCTTTTTTTCCAGACCAGGCCAGTGATTCACTGCCATGCTTTACATGTGGCTGAGAATAACACACTTACTGACTAAGAAATATTCTGAGACCTCAATCAGTTCAGGGAAACTAAACAATGAACAATAAAACACACAATAAGAAGTGAGCAGTCCAGTGGCATGATGTTTAGGGGCCTTTACTTGATTCATCTGGGCGGCTGTTTGTGTCCCATTCCATGCAGGACTCTTGAGGTTACTTAACGCAGCCGACAATGGTAATGGTAACAGCAATAATCATTTTTAATGGAACATCATTCTCAGTGTGGCAGCATATTAGAAACAAACAGGAAGTTGACAGTCTGTGAGAGCATGGGAAGAGCATGAGCTGGCCTGAAGGAAGGCTCGGTATGTGCATGGAGTACAGGCCTACACTCAGAGAGGAATGTTTGTGGAAAGATGTATTTTGCAATTCAACTGCTTGGAACCTGGTTCGTCATGACGCAATGAACCTGGCGTGGACAGAGATTCTTAGCATAGGACCTACTGTATGTTCTCCATCCATCATCTTAAGTGTCAGAAAATATAAAACACCTAGGCTTTTCACATTTTAATCTCAAACCTGCATCTAGTAATGTATTAATCTCATCATCTGTTGTTTGTACCCTTGACGACAAGAGGACAGATAAGGAATATGTACTGACAGATTGACAGAGGCGTGAGTAATGATTTTAATTGCCGTTATGTGGGCTCTTTGGGGCTCCAGTACCAGTCCCATAATTCAATAAACGCGGCACAGGGATCTGTCATTGGCCATATTTGCGGGTTATTGTGTTGCTGCCTAGAAGAGTGATCCCATAAAGATTGAATCACAAAACTGTAATGATATTGTTGGATGTTTCATTCAATCTCAATCACTTTTTCTCTCCCCCTCTTGCATCCATCTAATCCAAAAACAAGGCTGATTCAATCAATTTCATCCATTCCCCCTTCCTCCCTGTTGCCTCTGTATGCTGGGTGTGTCCACTTCATTACTCTGATGCTCCCCTGACCATAGACCTAGAATACATTTATTTTATGTCTATGCCCCTGACACCCAGTCCAAATCTCAGGGAAGGAATAGATGGCACACACATCTTATTCGTTTAATTAGGTGGATAGGGCAATATCAATGATTACAAATTTTATTTCCATTCATGGTTTTGCTGCTAAACTGCTATTTAGAGCCTGTTTTAGAGCTAAATATGTCCATTCTCACAATAAAATCTCCATCGACAGAGTATATCATATTTTAATGCATATCAGACATTTTCAATCAAATATATTCAAAACTTGTGTGGCATTTCATTTGACTTCCTGTTATTGAATGTGTCAGTTGTATGGACCTCTGGGTGTTCAGTTATCAGTCAATCCATTTGGCTTGCAATATTTTGTAAATATACAGTATTTCCTTAGCAGCAAAATTTTCAGTATGTTTTTTACTGTATGGGACGGTACCGCCAATGCACGGATGGGCGCACTTGACATAATCCAACCATGCCCAATTAAGTGTTGTTTGTGGACCTTTTGTTAGTGATAGCTTGTGGCTGTCGAGAAAATAATGAAACAGTTCCTCTCAGTAAATAGGACTTCCATCGGATGCACTCGAACCAGAACTAGCCTACTCATCATCATTCAACATGAGGCTGCACAAGGGTCCTTCAACCTACTAGACTGACCTTGCTCAAGGGCTTATCTACCAATAGGAAGGTCAACATAATCTCATTGTCTCCATCAGGCTCAATCAGATTTTAGCATTGCTGAACCATGATCTGGTGACCCTTGTTTTGTCAAGTTAAAAAAAGGCCTGGTCTTGAGCCATATGGATATGAAAGAAACAGTCCTGCATCAAGTTTATGCTGTACATTTGTCTTTATTTATTTACTATTTGGTTAGTTAGTTGACAAAAAATTATATGGGTAGACATATCATTTTTATTGTACAAAGAATGGATGGAAGCATAAGCACTAAGGCCTGTAACTGAAGCTTCCAGTTTAGAGGCCTACATGTCACTCCAAAGGACTTAAGAATCTCACCATAATAAATGGTGGTTGATGGATTTTAATCCATTGACCAGGCACCCTCCCCATACATGCATTACCCACATTTACTAAATGGACACCAGCCTCTTTCAGATTAGAGCACATGCATTGGATTTCAATGTGGATGTGACCAATCTTTAAGCCACAGAGTTTTCTGTTTTTCCATTGGTAATGAAAAACCGCCACCTCAAAAATTACCAAAGTGTGAATTCTCTCCAATTATTCTCTGAAACCATTTATTTTGAAGGGAACCCAACTGGCAGTGGATAAAGCTTATAGGCCTATGTAGGAAATCGGATGTTTAATATCGCAATTACAGTTGGGGGTAATATAACAGGCTGTCCAAGTATTACAAGTAATGCAGGCCAGCACCAGTAACACTAACTGTCTGATAATTATATAGGCATTTCATGAAGTTATTCATTCTAGCTAGAATATAGCCTGGTTTAAACAATCCTGATTTTGCAAGCTTTGTCTCTACGATTTGATTTTTACATATCATCATAGAGTTGGACATTTAAAAAATAAGAGAGCAATTTTCTAACCTAACAAACATGTAGTTCAGAGACTTTGGCAAGAGTCAAGACCAGAAAGTCGTATGACCACTACCCCTCCCCCATATCCCTCATTACCCATCCCTCACTGGATGGTCAAATGGATGTTTTGTTCTGGATTCTTTGTTCCCTCAGGTAGAGATGGAGCTAGATTTGGTTACACATGCTCTTTGCCTGAGCAATCCTATGTTGTCACATGTGGGACAGAAGTAAAGGGCTCTAATAAGTCACTCATTGAAAGAGCAATTCATTCTCTATTGTTTGGACTCTGCAAATGCTTAATGGGAAAAGCTGTTGTCCTGCCAATACAGTCAGCCTATCACACGGTGTTCCCGTAGATCCTGCATTCCTCTGAATGTTAGGATTAAGGTCAGCTAACCTTGGGCATCATCTGTACCATGCGCAGTGCTAATGGTGACGTAAGCATGTTTAAAGTAGCCTAAAATTCTTTGACAGTAGAACTAATAATTGATGACAGATTCCTGAACTGACATTTTTATCTGAATGTCATGGCATCAAAAAATCCAATTAGAAAACTGAAATCCCAATAACAATTTAAGCATGCCATGCAGAGACCTGTATTGCATATCCAGTGAATCTTCCTTTTTGCATTAGAGCTGAATCCATACAGTTCATCATTTAATTTTAACATTTCAGAGGGCACTTTTAGCCTTACCGAATAACAGAAACAGAGGTCAGAGAAAAGAGGCTTTGTTCTGAATAAAGCATAATTTCATTTGTAGTGAATGTGGTCAAAGGCCTATTTTCTTCACTGGTGAGCTAGCATTAGTCTATACAGACTGACCAGCATGATGCCTTTTTACATGAGGGATCAGCTGCTTCTACAAAGCCTAGGATACTGTATGTTCTCTGTACACTAAAGTAGGCTGTTGGCTGCCAAGATTTTATGCTTCCAGTAACAGTCTACAGTTGGCACAAGTATAATGCTCCTCACTAATAAGATTTCAGGTTTCTGCAACACAAACAACACACAACAATAGATGTGTTGTGTTTATGTAAGCTCCTATTAACCTAATGATCAAGAGAGCACCACTAACCTAGTTAAACTTGCCAACCTTGATACCTAAAACAATCTATGAATCTATATACAGTACTTCATTAAATTAAAATATGTATATTTTACAATCAAAGCCTTTCTTAGAAGTAAAATTAAATATTTAACTATTGAAATAATACTGAAAATGTAGTTATTTTAGGGGTCTTAATGTAAAAGTGGAGTAACATCTTGAATAATATCCAATTAAACTAGTGCCCATACATGCTCGAATCATGCCTTTCACCCTGCTATTTGAAAACATACAGTATTTATCATCCCATTCTGGAAGACACTGATTACATAACAGGCTGTATCAAATCTGCCAAGATGGGTCTTCTCTAACATCATCTCATGTTGGATTTATGTGTGTTTTAGCCCACGGTTAAGCACATGTCAGTGTTGAATTCCTTATCTCACTGGCATGTTGTTATAAATTTAAAATATGTGTATCTTTCCTCCTCATGGGTACATCAGTGGGAATAAATATATTCCCATTAATGTGATATATCACATCTGTCAAATGTAGAAAAAAATAAAGCTAAATAAAACATCACCAGTAAGGTTAATTTAGTTTAACTGATTAGTGATATAAAAATGGGACAGTAAAACATTGGCACTGATTACATTTCTTGATTATATCTTAAAAAACAAGGCCATTATGTCGCTTGGTACTGTATACTGTAAAGGCAATAGTCCTAAGTAATTTTGGTCTAAATAACAATCTTTAAAATCGTAGGAGGTGGTTTTGAGATGCACATAGTAGCGCATGCAAAAACAAAGACCATCCTGTCTTTTACTTGCCCATGATTTCTTTATTTTTCCCTAAGGAGGAAGTCAAAAAGAATTGTTATGCTTGGTTTGCTTAAACATGGGAAAGCATATGCAAAAGCAATTGACCTGAATACCTTAATTTGAACATATTCTTAACTATTGATTAGGCCTTCCTGTAAAAAGAAACAGGTAGACATTTAAAGTGGAGCTTTTGTAAGAGAGAAAATGAATGTGCACTTCCATCGTCTAGCCATGCTAACACCGAGGTAGAATTCTACCTCCTTGTTTTAACGTATTTTTACACGGTCTAAGGGTATAACCGCTGGTCCCTTTGTAAAGCAGACGCCTTGTGAAGGGCGTGTGCTATGGGAGTGGCTGGTATCTCAAGCCCCGCCTCGCTGCATAATATGCCGGGCCCATTGAAATGACTAGACAGGAGAACACAACGCACATGAACGGCTGCTGTCCCGAACAGCAGGAAGACAACGATTTATCTAAAGTGCTCACAATGCCTGATTTGTGATTCAAAATAACGTAGCAAGAAAACTAAGGCGATATTCGTTTTAAAGGAGAAAGCTGCCGAGGGGATTTTTAAATCTTCTTATGTTTTCGGATGGAAAGCATTTGGAAATACATCTTCCTGTCCATCGCAACTGTGGTACCCTGAAGTCAGACTACAAAGAGACTAGAGGTGCTGGGCATTGTTACAAAACATGGATACCTTCTTTGTAGAGGTAAGTATGCTAACTTTTGACCGACAAATCACCATGTTTTGGAATTGTTCTTTTGTATTGTAACTCCTTAAATTTTGTCTTTTAAGCGAACCCTAGGTTTTACCCTACCCTTTACCCTAGGATTTATTCAGATGTTTCTTTTAAATCTTAGCAGCGATAAGATATATTAGCTTGTTTTTATTTAATTTGGAGAACGATATAGAAAATCAGTAATTGATCTGATCTGATGGCTGCCCTAACAGTGTGCATGTGTCAGTGAAGAGCATATCGCCAAGGTGATAAATCAGAAATCATACTTGACGTTACATCTGTGGTGTCTGTACCGTGGTGTGCGTCCAAGCATCGGTTAAAAAAACTCAGATTGAATCTAGCAAAGTTAATGTCATTAACATCAACGAGAATGCTAAGCACGTAGCCGGGCATCTCATCCATTGTATCATTTTTTTTCTCTTTTCCCCTTTTTGTATCTCTTTAGTTTTGGGAGTCTATTAAAACTGTCAGTGTGTGGCCTCTACTGTAGCCTACCATTTGCACATATAGGCGTCCTCTGCCCTCCCACTTATTTCGACTGCCATACACATAGATAGATAGACAGACGGACAGACAGGAAGCCAGTCCCTGTCTATGACCATGCTCAGTGTCAGCTAAGCATCCCCTCAGCGATGAATGAATTGGACCAACACTGTCAACACCACTTTAAACGTGATATGTTTGTTGAAGGCAGACAGTCCTTTGACGCTCACCTGTTTGGCCAAATTATGTCATATAGTAGCCTTACAGGAGTGCTATATATAGGTGTGAGTTCTCTTAGGTATATCCTGAAAAACCCACCCAGTCCCATAGCTCCAGTACAGGACAGCTCAGTAGCCTGTACTCTATAAAGCCTTCAGCAGCCCTGTCGGACCCTACACACCATCTGAACTTTAGTTGGGTGTGGGCTACACACACACACACACACACACACACACACACACACATACACAGGACTAAGGTAATGTGACAGCTATTTACCTTTGTGCCGTTATAGTGTTCGCGCATGGAGGGAGAGATTTATGTATTCAGAGGCCACTTCCTCCAAAGCAGTTAAGTTTGTTTGCAGATGAGAATATCCTTTGGCCACCCACACTGTCAGCCTCACTTATACACACACGCTCACACACGCACACACACACACCACACACACACACACACACACACTGGAATGCATCAGGAGTTTTACACCTTTGTGGTCCCCCCCAAGCCGTTGACAAATCTGAATCCTTAGCAATGCACCTTTCTAAACTGGGCGACCAGCTCTCCATTTGTGTGGCAGCTGCTATTCATTGTGAGTCTGTATGCAGTTCTTTACATACCCCTAAACCCTCCCCTAGATGAGGAGCTTTGGGTTACACGCAAAATTCCTGCCCCTCGGAGGCATCTCATGTAGGGATTCCCGGATTCCCACCGCTGACCCCTAAGATTCCTGGTCATGGTCGCCCGTCATCCGTCACCCGTGGTCTCTCTACAGCTGGTGGAGAGTCTTTAGGTTTCACACCATCTACACCGGACACACACGCACACAAACACACACACATACATTCTGTTTGCGGTTTCTATCTGGCTCTCTCAAAGTAGGTGCCATGCTTCGGCATGCAATGTACGCATTCAGGGTAACCCGAGAGAGCCCCCCCTTCTCTTGAGGATGAGCTATTTCTCCCTTTTGGCATAATCTCCTCGACGCAGTTGTCACTTCCTTCAGATGGTCCCGCCGGAGAACTGGGATGCCGCCCAAGGCCATAACTGCTCACTTCACCTCCAGCCAGGAGGACGACCACTGAAGTTAAACAGCCCCAGGAAATGACACAAGGACATAGGGAAGGAAGGAAGGGCTCAACAATACACTATTGGCTTGCAGGTTGAGCATTCCTTTCATTATTGTTGCCACTATAGCTGCTAATTAAATTCACAAGGGTTACAGCTAATGGTATCCAATGAAATATGGACTGCTCAAATAACTACAGTTATAGTTAGGTAATTTAGTGGACACTTTTATCAATGATATTAAAGGAATTAGAAGTGTTGGGTGTTTGAGGGACCTTATTTAGCTGTGACGCCACATTAGAAGTAGCTTTGTGTTTATATTCCTTGTGTCTATAATGTCTGTATCAGTAACCTTATCCTTGTCTATCAGTGAGATAGCCATCACAGGAGGGTACCAGAGATGTGATGATGCCCACTGGTGACACCATGCTGTCGACTTAAACTTTAACCTGTAACATCACAAGGTCTTTTCACAAAGCTGTCTGTGATACTCTATTGTTTGGCAGTTACTAATGCAACGTTTGTGCTTTTGATGATGGAGATAATAATATATTGGAACATTTTGTGTTTACCCTAGTGACTAATAGTTACTGTAAATTGTTAAAAACTGTATCTGTCTGTCTCTCCTACATCTTCTTTTAACTGTGATTGTCATTCCATGTTAAGCACAATACTGACGCTCAGATACACAGCAGCTAAACTGTGTTTAGTTTTACGACGACTGTTGGTGGTACCGTCTTGTCTGCTACCGTCAGCACATAGTGTATCGCCAATAACAAAGCATAACTTCTTGTTCTGGTCGTTATCCCCCGATTTCTCTCCGAGGAGGGCTGGTCCAAACGGAGACAGCTGATTTTACAGCTCCGCAATGTTCAGTCTGCTCTCTGACACCCATCCTTCCTGTTCTGTATCATGTGTGAGTGTGTCTGTGTCTGTGTGTGTCATTATGAGGTGAATATCGGGTGTGTCCTGGTCTAGGAGAACTGCCCAGGGGTGCATGAACCCTAATTCTCTAATTTGACGTGTTAAGAGAACACCCTATATTTTGTCTACCAAAAAAACAAATAAAATGAACAGATCTTAACACAGCTTCGTGTTAGAGCAACAGTGATGTAGAGAAGTGTCTTTTAACAATGTTTTATTTGAATCGTAGAAATAGGATGACATTTAACCTATTTCTTAAGTATAGGAAAACCTTAATTCATTTTATCCCGTTTGCAGCCACATTGGAATCCCGTAATTGCTCACAGAGTACATTTACATAGCGTTCCTGTCTATGTCTGTACCCAAAATGATTTGTTCAGGACGGGTTGTTCAGAATCCAGGCTGATTGAGGGGTGTGGATGGTTCTGTGGTCTACTTGTATTTGCCAGTCGGCCGTGTCGTCATGTACTGTCACCAGCCAACGGTCACACAAGCCACAGTTTGGTTCCAGAACTGGTACCATACGTTTTGCTGAAGGTTATAGAAGGACATAGAAATAACCTACCGTCTGTGTATATATTAAAATATATATATACTTATACACATACATATATTCAAAAAAGTAAATATTTAAAAGGAGTTTAGCGAGCTTTGTAACACATGTATATCTCTTGACATTACCTCAGTCTAAGGGTCTTAAAAACAATTTCCCTGCTGCAGAAACATGGCAGGTGGTTCCATCTTTGAGCGGAGTAGATTTGTGTACAGTATATAATTCCAAGGTGCTTACCCAGTGCAGATTAAGACCACCTTTTGTTTTGTAATATCTTCATTGGCTGTCCCACCTGACAGACAGTCCTAGCTGGTGTCTGTCAGTTTAGTCTAAATCCTTTGGGTTCAAAAGGTCTAGCCTTGCAATTTAATAACCAGTCAACCTGTGATTACTGCTCCCAGATGTTGACTTTCCTTTTTTTATCCCCTGTGATTACTGCTTACTGAAGCAACCTATTACAGGAGGGATTGTGTGTGTGTGTGTGTGTGTGTGTGTGTGTGTGTGTGTGTGTGTGTGTGTGTGTGTGTGTGTGTGTGTGT